>BQNB010120805.1:3269-20569 GCA_026074375.1 Tanacetum coccineum | reverse complement strand
ACCGGAGGTTAATGCAACCGAATCTTAACGAATGACAAAGCCATATTCATCCATATCTGTTATTTATCACTAACATTAAAATGCAGGTACAAACGACAGTGTTGTAGCCTCATTCCAGCTGAAGTCGGATTCATTACCACATGCTCATGCTCAAACTACAAAGACATTCCATAAGCATCAAGATTCAAGAATCATGAAAGCTCAAGAATTAAAGACAAAGACTTCCGCGCAAACTCTGATATTAAAGATAACTCCTCAGAAATCAAGCTTCGGGGGAGATTGTTAGCAAGCTTTCAAGATGATGCAAAGTATGAGCATGTTGGTCAAGACACAAGATCGCAAGGTGGCAAAGATGATCAAGACAAGCAAGGAAAAGATTTAAAGATCTCGGACATAAAGACGAAGTCGAAAGACAATGACAAAGGCTCAAGATCAAAGATCACAAAGCATGAAGGAACAAGCCTACAACGTAGACAGAGACAAAGATCACAAGAGCTTAACGACAAAAGCAATCTCATTGATCTCATGAAGGAGTGTCACAATGAACTCACTTCGGGGGAGATTGTTAGCCTCAAAATAATGAGTCGAACAATGGAAGTTCGTTCATTAATTATATTATGTCTCGGTCATTAATTAATATACGTTGTAATAGGCTAGACGGGTAAACGGGCTCTTAAATGTAATCTAACCGGTCACGTGTATCGGGCGAAAGCCCAAGTAATCCCGAGCCCGGCCCGTAGAAATACCAAGGCATGAAAGCCTCTTGGTATTAACTATAAATACCCCTCTCCAAGTATGGAGAGGGGGTTGGTTCTTGTTAATTCTCATTTTGTAATTTGGCAAGTAATCTTCCATCTTTTTCTTCTCTCTACCTTTCTCTCTCTAACTTCTCTCTAAACTTCTTCCATTTTATCTCATCTTATTTTCTTATGATTCAATATGAAGTGAAAGTGATTATATTTGATGACGACAATCATCGTGTTGATGAGATGACGTGCCTTGATGATGAGAGGATGAAGAAGAGATGGAATGATGTGCCTTGCACGATCACTTCGAGGTCGTCGAGTTTGTTTTAGGGCAAGAGGATTCATGACTCACTCAACAATGTCATAGATGCCATTGTCAAGATGAGGATACGTTTCCATGACGTGTCGATAAAGACGATTTAGAAACATGCCATACAGAAGATTTGCGGTTAGAGTAGCTCTCGCACATTCGATTCTTTTGACAAAGAAATAAGCAAGATTGTATTGTTCTTTAGCAACAACATAATACAACATGTGAGCAAGACAAGCGGGGAGACGGTCCTGATGTCCTCCTAGTCCAAACACATTCTCCCGAATGAGTTCTTCCCATTGCTTCATGTCGGGGCTTAGTTCTTTGGTGACAATTTGATTTGGATTGAGAGAGACAGTTTGGATTTTAATGGTACGGTCTACCATGACATGTTCCAATTCAAGAAGTCGACGAATGTCGTCAGGAGTAGGAAGATTAGTGCAATATGGTCCCTCGGTTTGTTGAGAATACTCAAGAGATGCAAGGTCCCATTCGTTTGTAAAAAACGGCTTGACCATTGTATGGAATTTTGAGGATTTGACCGAATTGAGTGAGAGTAAGAGTTATGAATTCATGTTGAATCATAAAAGAGATAATAAGATAGCCATATTCATCGGTTTGTACCGTAACTTGACTATAGAAGTCTAGAATAAATCTCAAAATAATCGGTTCATTGATTTGAAAGAGACAATTGAAGCGAATGTTAGTAAAGAGACACTCAATATTGTTGGATTTATAGTAGGCTTGATCAACAACATGACCTTCGTGAATGTTTCGGTTTTCAATAGATTTGAAGAATTAGGCAATAGTAGAGGAGATGCTGGGAATTTTGGATACTTTTGGGATGTAGGATTTAGTGAGAGATATATCGGTGGTAGTAGCTTTCGACATTTTTGTCACCTAAACAAGTTATCAACAACATAAAATGTTAAAAAAATATAATAAAGAAAATAAAATGAAGTTTTAACGAATGTGTGACAAAGATTACTTCGATTCTAAAAACCCTAAGAAGTGATCCATATATTCCTTAATTTATTTTTGACTTAATCTAGGATGTCGAAGAATATATATTTGTTACATATTTCAACATCAAGACAATGACCCAAACACCCCCTTATTAATATAAAACTTGTTTAAGCTTGTCGAAAACTATACGTTAAGTGTATATCTTGTTGATTTAACACCCCCATAAAATCACAATGCCGCAGCGGAATACCACTTTGGGGTGTTACTTCATAGTGTAAAGTACAAGTTACAGTAAACGACCTCAAAAGAGACGTTTAATAAAATGTCACATTTGATTTAAGTAAATCAGAGTAAATTTAGGTCCCAATAATTTTAATAAGAATTGCAAGCGTTCAAACATGACTCATTTGTATAATTAAAGAAAACAATTATCGAATGTGAAGAAAACCAAGTCCTTAAAGTTTTGATATCCACGTGACTCGAATGCTCCCAATTCTCAGCTAGCAAGATAATAACCTGAGAAAATACATGCAAAAACGTCAACAATAATGTTGGTGAATTCATAGGTTTAAGTAAAAACAGTATTAAAATAAATCGAGTAATATTTCAGTAAGAAAAGTAGCGTTACAATATTTAGAAGAATTGTTATCGAAATCCGAGTAGTAATTTAATAAATCAAATATGCCTAGTAGTGGATCACAAGGTATAAGATTAGCCATCGACAGTATTTCAAAGTATAATTCAACAGAATACATTGCAACGAATACAATGTATCAATTTATCTTTATTGCATTGAGCTCATGACACCGAAACCTTGACGTTAACACATATCATATGCATTCTTGTTTGCCCCCGAAGTAGGTATTATTGCCTTATACCTAAATTCTAAATACAAATTGTCCGTTGACTGGGTGCTCGAAAGGATTCGATTCATACCCCCGGACAGGGCTGTCAAACCCAATAGATCTATTTATTTGTACTAGCGCTCACCCATTATAGGCAATTAACAGTTCATGATGTTGGGGTCTTTGGCAATAGTGACTCATGCAGATAATTTCATAAGCGGGTCAGGCATACCCTTCAAGCACTTGTGTTCCATTAGAAAAACAAAGTATGTGTTCAAAACTCACGGTTTTGTAAATAGATAATCGATGATCTCAAATCATATAGTAAGCACATCAAGCTTCAATAAATTCATGAGTAAACAACCAAGTATCAAACATGTATTAGAAATCATGTGGTAGATAAGCAAAAGCTTTAGTAAAAACATTCATGTAACGCTTATGTAGTAGTAACCAATAAGTTATTCGGTAAAACAAGCATGTATTCTCACCCCAAAAATAGTTTAAGAAAACCATTAAAAGAGAAAAGGTGGGGCTATGAACTCACCTTGATGTTGCAGAGAAACTAGCAGAAATGCAAATAATAATCACAGCACAACGGAGAATGGAACAGCTCGACCAAGAAGATGCAGCTTAATTTAACGGCTATATCCTACTACTTAGGATAATGAATTTGGGTTCCCCGATAATTGGTTACGTCAACGCGACACGTTGATAAAGGATTGAGGTTTCAAGTTGGATGAGTTTGGTGGGTGGTTAAATAAAATACACCGAAAAGAATACACAAAGTATGTAATATATTCCGTATATATTACATATGAAAAAGAAACAATTATATAATTCATGTGGCGAATCATATAATAAAGACAAACAAACAAAAGAATAAGTCACAACATATAATATTTTACACGTATTATTTAAGAAACGTAAGAAAAATAATCGTAACAATATAATTCGACACGTTTTCGAAATTCACTTTACTAAATAAATAAAACGTTCTTGCATAAAAGTAAACACACGTTTTAAAGTTACAAAATAAGTAAAAGATGTTTCTAAAGTCTTTACAAAAAGTTATGACTTTATTTCCTAGTCCAGGATTTATAAAAATAATATTTATAAATTAATATTTTATTTTCTTGACGGGTTTTAGTTAAAATAGTTATCTCGTTTGTAAAAGCATAGTTTTCTATCTTTCACCGGGTTATTGTATATTTATAATTTAATAGTTTTAAAACTATATAACTTTGTCCATTTATCGGGTTTTTAATATAATAGAAATTTTATTGAAAACTACTAAGTATAAGAATTTTTAAAAATTTCGGCATGACCTTGCCGTTTATACAACGTTTCCCTTATTCATAAATTTCAATATTTTTCCCCTCTATGTTGCAAAATGTTCGTGTTTCAATATATACCTAACAAACTAAATAGACAACAAAATAGACAAAACCAAACACACCTAATGGTTATTAAACGCACAACCAAACACGCCCTTATGGGCTGTTAAACCCATAGCCAAACACCCCTTTTTTTCTGCCATAAAAACACATAAACAAACGCCCCTTAGGGGCTGTTATACACAAACCCAAATGCACCCTAAATGGCTGTAAAGCAGCCATCCAAACGCCCCTGCTGGGCCGAAATCACAGCAAACAAACACCCCCTTTTGGGCTGTTACACAGCCAAACGCACCCTAATGGCTGTTTTACACAGCCAAACGCACCCTTAGGGCTGTTAAGCCCAGAACCAAACACGCCCTATGGCTGTTTACAGCCAACCAAATGCACTCTTCTCTGGTGAACAGTAACCCGGACAGCCTAGCTGCTGTCCCATCGAAACGAACACCATTTTGTGGTGTTATAACATATCCAACCGCACCCTTTTGGTGAGGACAAACCAAACGAAGCCTAGCTGCATCCCCGGACCCAAACGCACCCCTTGTAATTTTAATAAACTGAACAAAGCACCCCTCAAGGGAGGGGGGGGGGGGGGGGGGCTGCTGCTACTACCGAAAACAAACAAACCAACGCACCCCTTTAGGTGATTCTACCAAAACCCAATGCACCCCTTTATGGTGCAAAACCAACCGAGAAACAAACACCCCTCATGAGGGGACTGACCACCACCGAACGCACCCTTGTCTATGGTGACATGGTGGGGTGGTCGCGGTGATGTTGGTGGTGAGCTGGGGCGGCTGTGGTGGCGTCGGGGGAGGAGAGGGTGGCGAGTGAGGGCGAGTGATATGGGGGATCGAATAGATCGATAAAAAAAGAAACACTTTTCGTCTTGTCCGGAATGTCGTTTTATATCAATTGCTTTAGGAGTCGACATCGTGGGGAAAACGTGATTTAGCTGGTCGTTTTTGATAAGTCAGCTTAAAAATAAATAAATTTTATAAACGACAAACATGTAATAATAAATATGATTTATTATTTAAATATGTTCCGAAAATTGACGGTTGTTATAGTCTTCCCACCTTAAGAGAGCGCCATCCCGGTGCTCAATTTGTTTTATTCGTCCTTGGTTTACTAGTGATTAGATGAGTGGATATGCCTAGGTCATTGTCGAGGTTTCCAACGAAAGTTTGAAGGAACAAGAGTCAAGCATCAAATATATGCAAGGAATATGAGCGAATGGATCAAATGTCTTGAGAATCTTCAAATGAAAGGATGGAATACATGACTCGAAGAAAAGCCATTGGAACGAAGAATTTAACAAGTCGTAAATTCTTGGAAGCGGTTAATGGTTCATTACTATTAGCTCATCAAGTTCGCGGTGCACACCCCCCCCCCCCCCCCCCCCCCCCCCCCCCCCCAGGGGGGGGGCGGGTGGGGGGGGGGGGGGGGGGGGGGGAGTGTTGGGGGGGGGGTTGGTCAACTAAACACATTCGGAAAAAACCATATATACAGAATTCACGAGTCTAATGAAGTTCATAGCCCAAAGATGAATCATACGGATGAAACACACGCTATATCGGATACACATAAGCCACCATTAAAATTCGTCACTTACATAAAGAGGCGTCCCCAATCCATATAAGTGATGAATTATGAACTTATGGTTCGGTGATTTATAATTTCTCTTTATTTAACTTGAAGAAGCGTCCTAATTCCATTTCAATAAACGATTATAAATATCCTACTTAGCATGGCCGACACGAAACACTATATCAAAAACATGCTTACAATAATAATAAGGAGTGTCTTCTTAACGGCATGATTCTTCAAAATCAGAACAAGCAACGAGAGGAATAATAAGACATTAGTCAAACGTGTTCCAAAGTCAAGTGCCAAAATACGACACGTTACTAGGTGATAGATAAAAATGTACTCCCATATTGGAAGATTCAGAACAATGGATATAAACACAAAATAACGCGAATTCAAAAGCATAAGAAGCTATGTTCGGACCGGGTTGAACAATAAAAATAACTAGTGGAATCGACAAAGTACACGAATGTCATTATTATCAAAAGGAAATAAATAAAGTCACGTTAATGTTTCAGAGATCACCGGCAACGCCTCATATAAATATTGAAGTAAAAGTATTATAAGAACTCTACCATGTTACTATGACATATGTACGAGTATCTATTATATTAATACTAGTATTGACGTTCGAGGTAGAAAATAAGAAAACAGGAAGTACGCGATAGTCGGAGTGGTCAATATATAACTGGCCGATATAAGGCAAACAGTATGACGTCATAAGATAGACGTATGAGAGCAAAATAATAACCAAGCATTATATATTCATTATTAATATAATATCAATAAGCATGCAAAAGGGAGCATATAAGTTACCTAGGAGCAAGTGCGCGCGGATATCGGACAATGGTGAATGACTCTTAAATTTTTTCGAAAAACGGTTATAGTTTAGGTTTTGAAAACAACCTAGTTCGCTATAACGAGTGCTCTGATACCAATCTTTAACACCCCCATAAAATTACAACGCCGCAGCGGAATACCACTTTGGGGTGCTACTTCATAGTGTAAAGTACAAGTTACAGTAAACGACCTCAAAAGAGACGTTTAATAAAATGTCACATTCGATTTAAGTAAATCAGAGTAAATTTAGGTCCCAATAATTTCCTTTTCACCAAGTTAAAAGATTTCAATCGTGACTCAATGTATATTTTAAAGATAAATGGTTATCGAATGTGAAGAAAACTAAGTCCTTAAAGTTTTGATATCCACGCGACTCGAATGCTCCCAATGCTCAGCTAGCAAGATAATAACCTGAGAAAATACATGCAAAAACGTCAACAATAATGTTGGTGAATTCATAGGTTTAAGTAAAAAAGTATGAATAAATTGCGTAATTATTTCAGTAAAGATAAATATAAAAAAAGTAGCGTTACAATATTTAGAAGAATTGTTATCGAAATCCGAGTAGTAATTTAATAAATCAAATATGCCTAGTAGTGGATCACAAGGTATAAGATCAACCAGCGACAATATTTCAAAGTATAATTCAACAGAATACATTGCAACGAATACAATGTATCAATTTATCTTTATTGCATTGAGCTCATGACACCGGAACCTTAACTGGTACATTGCATATCATATTGCATCTTGTGTGCCCGAAGTTAGGTATTATTGACTTTTACCTAAAATTCTAAATACAATTGTTCCGTGATGGGTGCTCGAAAAGATTCGATTCATACCCCCGGACAGGCCTGTCAAACCCAATAGATCTATTTATTTGTACTAGCGCTCACCCATTATAGGCAATTAATAGTTCATGATGTTGGGGTCTTTGGCAATAGCGACTCATGCAGTTAATTTCATAAGCGGGTTAGGCATACCCTTCAAGCACTTGTGTTCCATTAGAGAAACAAAGTATGTGTTCAAAACTCATGGTTTTATAAATAGATAATCGATGATCTCAAATCATATAGTTAAGCTACCATAGGCTCAATAAATTCATCGAGTAAAAACAACCAAGTATCAAACTTGTTATTAGAAATCATGTGGTAGGCAAGTAAAATTTAGTAAAAAACATTCATGTAAATTATGTGTAGTAACCAAAAGTGTTGGCTTAAATAAACGAGCATGTCATTACACCCTAAAAAAATAGTTTAAGAAACATTAAAGAGAAGTGGGGCTATGAACTCACCTTGATGTGTCAGAGAAACTAGCAGAAATGCAGATAATAATCACAGCACAAATGGAGAACGGAATAGCTTCGACCAAGAATGAGCAGCTTAATTTAACGGCTATATCCTACTACTTAGGATAATGAATTTGGGTTCCCCGATAATTGGTTACGTCAACGCGACACGCTGATAAAGGATTGAGGTTTCAGGTTGGATGAGTTTGATGGTTGGTTAAATAAAATACACCGAAAAGAATACACAAAGTATGTAATATATTCCGTATATATTACATATGAAAAAGAAACAATTATATAATTTCTTGTGGCGAATCTATTAATAATGGACAAACAACAAAAGGAATAAGTCGCAACATTTAATACTTTACACGGTATTATTTAAAGAAATACGTAAGAATTAATAATGTAACAATATAATTGACACGTTTTCGAAAATTCACATTACTAAATAAAATAAAATGTTCTTGCATAAAGTATAACATAAGTTTTAAAGTTACACAATAAGTAAAAGAGTTCTAAAGTTTTTACAAAAAGTTATGACTTTATTTCCTAGTCCAGGATTTATAAAAATAATATTTATAAATTAATATTTTATTTTCTTGACGGGTTTTAGTTAAAATAGTTATCTCGTTTGTAAAAGCATAGTTTTCGATCTTTCACCGGGTTATTGTATATTCATAATTTAATAGTTTTAAAACTATATAATTTTGTCCATTTATCGGGCTTTTAATATAATAGAAATTTTATTGAAAACTACTAAGTATAAGAATTTTTAGAAATTTCGGCACGACCTTGCCGTTTATACAACGTTTCCCTTATTCATAAATTTCAATATTTTCCCCCTCCATGTTGCAAAATGTCCGTGTTTCAATATATACCTAACAAACTAAATAGACAACAAAAACAGACAAAACCAAACACACCTAATGGTTATTAAACGCACAACCAAACACACCCTTATGGGCTGTTAAACCCATAGCCAAACACCCCTTTTTTCTGTCATAAAAAACATAAACAAATGCCCCTTAGGGGCTGTTATACGCAAACCCAAACGCACCCTAAAAGGCTGTAAAACAGCCATCCAAACGCCCCTGCTGGGCCGAAATCACAGCAAACAAACACCCCCTTTTGGGCTATTACACAGCCAAACGCACCCATAGGCTGTTTTACACAGCCAAACGCACCCTTAGGGCTGTTAAGCCCAGAACCAAACACGCCCTATGGCTGTTTACAGCCAACCAAATGCACTCTTCTCTGGTGAACAGTAACCCGGACAGCCTAGCTGCTGTCCCATCGAAACGAACACCCTTTTGTAGTGTTATAACAAATCCAACCGCACCCTTTTGGTGAGGACAAACCAAACGCAGCCTAGCTGCAGCCCCGGACCTAAACGCACCCCTTGTGGTTTTAATAAACTGAACAAAGCACCCCTCGAGGGGGGGGGGGCTGCTGCAACCGAAAACAAACAAACCAACGCACCCTTTTAGGTAATTTTGCCAAAACCCAATGCACCCCTTTATGGTGCAAAACCAACCGAGAAACAAACGCCCCTCATGGGGGGGCTGACCACCACCGAACGCACCCTTGGCTATGGTGACATGGTGGGGTGGTCGCGGTGATGTTGGTGGTGAGCTGGGGCGGCTGTGGTGGCGTCGGGGTAGGAGAGGGCGGCGAGTGAGGGCGAGTGATATGGGGGATCGAATAGATCGATAAAAAAAGAAACACTTTTCGTCTTGTCCGGAATGTCGTTTTATATCAAATTGCTTTAGAGTCCGAATCGTGAAAACGTGATTCAGCTGGTCGTTTTTGATAAGTCAGCTTAAAAATAAATAAATTTTATTAAACGACAAACATGTAATAATAAATATGATTTATTATTTAAATATGTTCCGAAAATTGACGGTTGTTATAGTCTTCCCACCTTAAGAGAGCGCCGTCCCGGTGCTCACTTTGTTTTATTCGTCCTTGGTTTACTAGTGATTAGATACGTGGATATGCTAGTTTCATCGTCGAGGTTCCAACGAAAGTTTGAATGAACAAGAGTCAAGCATCAAATATATGCAAGGAATATGAGCGAATGGATCAAATGTCTTGAGAATCTTCAAATGAAAGGATGGAATACATGACTCGAAGAAAAGCCATTGGAACGAAGAATTTAACAAGTCGTAAATTCTTGGAAGCGGTTAATGGTTCATTACTATTAGCTCATCAAGTTCGCGGTGCACACCCCCCCCCCCCCCCCCCCCCCCCCCCCCCCCCAGGGGGGGGGCGGGTGGGGGGGGGGGGGGGGGGGGGGGAGTGTTGGGGGGGGGGTTGGTCAACTAAACACATTCGGAAAAAACCATATATACAGAATTCACGAGTCTAATGAAGTTCATAGCCCAAAGATGAATCATACGGATGAAACACACGCTATATCGGATACACATAAGCCACCATTAAAATTCGTCACTTACATAAAGAGGCGTCCCCAATCCATATAAGTGATGAATTATGAACTTATGGTTCGGTGATTTATAATTTCTCTTTATTTAACTTGAAGAAGCGTCCTAATTCCATTTCAATAAACGATTATAAATATCCTACTTAGCATGGCCGACACGAAACACTATATCAAAAACATGCTTACAATAATAATAAGGAGTGTCTTCTTAACGGCATGATTCTTCAAAATCAGAACAAGCAACGAGAGGAATAATAAGACATTAGTCAAACGTGTTCCAAAGTCAAGTGCCAAAATACGACACGTTACTAGGTGATAGATAAAAATGTACTCCCATATTGGAAGATTCAGAACAATGGATATAAACACAAAATAACGCGAATTCAAAAGCATAAGAAGCTATGTTCGGACCGGGTTGAACAATAAAAATAACTAGTGGAATCGACAAAGTACACGAATGTCATTATTATCAAAAGGAAATAAATAAAGTCACGTTAATGTTTCAGAGATCACCGGCAACGCCTCATATAAATATTGAAGTAAAAGTATTATAAGAACTCTACCATGTTACTATGACATATGTACGAGTATCTATTATATTAATACTAGTATTGACAGTTCGAGGGTAGAAATAAGAAACAGGAAGTACGCGATAGTCGGAGTGGTCAATATATAACTGGCCGATATAAGGCAAACAGTATGACGTCATAAGATCGCGTATGAGAGCAAAATATAACCAAGCATTATATATTCATTATTAATATAATATCAATAAGCATGCAAAAGGGAGCATATAAGTTACCTGGGAGCAAGTGCGCGCGGATATCGGACAATGGTGAATGACTCTTAAAATTTTTCGAAAAACGGTTATAGTTTAGGTTTTGAAAACGACCTAGTTCGCTATAACGAGTGCTCTGATACCAATCTGTAACACCCCCATAAAATCACAACGCAGCGGAATACCACTTTGGGGTGCTACTTCATAGTATAAAGTACAAGTTACAGTAAACGACCTCAAAAGAGACGTTTGATAAAATGTCACATTCGATTTAAATAAATCAGAGTAAATTTAGGTCCCAATAATTTCCTTTTCACCAAGTTAAAAGATTTCAATCGTGACTCAATGTATATTTTAAAGATAAATGGTTATCGAATGTGAAGAAAACCAAGTCCTTAAAGTTTTGATATCCACGCGACTCGAATGCTCCCAATGCTCAGCTAGCAAGATAATAACCTGAGAAAATACATGCAAAAACGTCAACAATAATGTTGGTGAATTCATAGGTTTAAGTAAAAAAGTATGAATAAATTGCGTAATTATTTCAGTAAAGATAAATATAAAAAAAGTAGCGTTACAATATTTAGAAGAATTGTTATCGAAATCCGAGTAGTAATTTAATAAATCAAATATGCCTAGTAGTGGATCACAAGGTATAAGATCAGCCAGCGACAATATTTCAAAGTATAATTCAACATAATACATTGCAACGAATACAATGTATCAATTTATCTTTATTGCATTGAGTCATGACACCGGAACCTTAACTGGTACATTGCATATCATATTGCATCTTGTGTGCCCGAAGTTAGGTATTATTGACTTTTACCTAAAATTCTAAATACAATTGTTCCGTGATGGGTGCTCGAAAAGATTCGATTCATACCCCCGGACAGGCCTGTCAAACCCAATAGATCTATTTATTTGTACTAGCGCTCACCCATTATAGGCAATTAATAGTTCATGATGTTGGGGTCTTTGGCAATAGCGACTCATGCAGTTAATTTCATAAGCGGGTTAGGCATACCCTTCAAGCACTTGTGTTCCATTAGAGAAACAAAGTATGTGTTCAAAACTCATGGTTTTATAAATAGATAATCGATGATCTCAAATCATATAGTTAAGCTACCATAGGCTCAATAAATTCATCGAGTAAAAACAACCAAGTATCAAACTTGTTATTAGAAATCATGTGGTAGGCAAGTAAAATTTAGTAAAAAACATTCATGTAAATTATGTGTAGTAACCAAAAGTGTTGGCTTAAATAAACGAGCATGTCATTACACCCTAAAAAAATAGTTTAAGAAACATTAAAGAGAAGTGGGGCTATGAACTCACCTTGATGTGTCAGAGAAACTAGCAGAAATGCAGATAATAATCACAGCACAAATGGAGAACGGAATAGCTTCGACCAAGAATGAGCAGCTTAATTTAACGGCTATATCCTACTACTTAGGATAATGAATTTGGGTTCCCCGATAATTGGTTACGTCAACGCGACACGCTGATAAAGGATTGAGGTTTCAGGTTGGATGAGTTTGGTGGTTGGTTAAATAAAATACACCGAAAAGAATACACAAAGTATGTAATATATTCCGTATATATTACATATGAAAAAAAACAATTATATAATTTCTTGTGGCGAATCTATTAATAATGGACAAACAACAAAAGGAATAAGTCGCAACATTTAATACTTTACACGGTATTATTTAAAGAAATACGTAAGAATTAATAATGTAACAATATAATTGACACGTTTTCGAAAATTCACATTACTAAATAAAATAAAATGTTCTTGCATAAAGTATAACATAAGTTTTAAAGTTACACAATAAGTAAAAGAGTTCTAAAGTCTTTACAAAAAGTTATGACTTTATTTCCTAGTCCAGGATTTATAAAAATAATATTCATAAATTAATATTTTATTTTCTTGACGGGTTTTAGTTAAAATAGTTATCTCGTTTGTAAAAGCATAGTTTTCGATCTTTCACCAGGTTATTGTATATTCATAATTTAATAGTTTTAAAACTATATAATTTTGTCCATTTATCGGGCTTTTAATATAATAGAAATTTTATTGAAAACTACTAAGTATAAGAATTTTTAGAAATTTTGGCACGACCTTGCCGTTTATACAACGTTTCCCTTATTCATAAATTTCAATATTTTCCCCCTCCATGTTGCAAAATGTCCGTGTTTCAATATATACCTAACAAACTAAATAGACAACAAAAACAGACAAAACCAAACACACCTAATGGTTATTAAACGCACAACCAAACACACCCTTATGGGCTGTTAAACCCATAGCCAAACACCCCTTTTTTCTGTCATAAAAAACATAAACAAACGCCCCTTAGGGGCTGTTATACGCAAACCCAAACGCACCCTAAAAGGCTGTAAAACAGCCATCCAAACGCCCCTGCTGGGCCGAAATCACAGCAAACAAACACCCCCTTTTGGGCTATTACACAGCCATACTCAACAAATAGGCTGTTTTTTCATAGCCAACTCACACTTAGGGCTGTTATCCGCCAGAAACCAAACACGCCTATGGCTGTTTAACAGACAACAACATGAACTCTTCTCTGGTGAACAGTTACCCGGCAAGCCTAGCTGCTGTTCATCGAGAGTTATGAATTCGTGTTGAATCATAAAAGAGATAACAAGATAGCCATATTCATCGGTTTGTACCGTGACTTGACTATAGAAGTCTAGAATAAATCTCGGAACAATCGGTTCGTTGATTTGAAAGAGACAATTGAAGCGAATGTTAGTAAAGAGACGCTCAATATTGTTGGATTTGTAGTAGGCTTGATCAACAACACGACCTTCGTGAATGTTGCGGTTTTCAATAGGTTTGTAGAATTGGGCAATAGTAGGGGAGATGCCGGGAATTTTGGATACTTTTGGGATGTAGGATTTAGTGAGAGATATATCGGTGGTAGTAGCTTTCGGCATTTTTGTCACCTAAACAAGTTATCAACAACATAAAATGTAAAAAAAATATAATAAAGAAAATAAAATGAAGTTTTGAAAAATGACGAATGTGGGACAAGGATTACTTTGATTCTAAAAACCCTAAGAAGTGATCCATATGTTCCTTAATTTATTTTTGACTTAATCTAGGATGTCGAAGAATATATATTAGTTATATATTTCAACATCAAGACAATGACCCAAACACTCCCTTATTAATATAAAATTTGTTTAAGCTTGTCGAAAACTATACGTTAAGTGTATATTTTGTTGACAAGTATAAGTTTAATATTTTTGACTTGACAAAAGTTAAATGGTGTTTGTTTTGACTCAAAACCATGTTTTAAAATATTAAACCAACCGCCCCTTTATTTTATACATTTCATAAAATGTATCAATATATATATGAATTATATATCTTGATGACTTATACAAGTTTGTTGAGTGTTTATACAAGTGACAAAACTATAGTGATGGTCACTTTGACTCTAAAAATTGATCCTAAGAAACGAGCCAAACACTCTTTTATTTTTATAGAATTCTACTCATTGATTTGAAAAATATATATGTATGTTTGGATGATTAATACATGATTATTTTTATCATGTTTTGGCATTAATCAACAATGTGTAAGTTTAAAAATGTATATATGCAAAAATTCGGCTATATGTTCACGAGCATACATGTTCTTAAAAAATTTGACTCAATAAGTGTTTTGATTCAATTCTATCAAGGTTGTAGTGTTCCTATGACTACGGGTATCATTGTAGTTATGGAAATCCTAGACCAAACTAAGAATTATGAAAATAATTAAAAACACCCAATTTTGATTAGAAACAAAATTGGATGAAATCAAACAAAAGATGGTTGAAAAACTTACAATGGATGTTGTTGATAGACTTGTTAGTAATTGCCCATTGCGAATTTTGGTTGATTTGGTGATTTGAGGTTTGATTATGAAGGTTTTGGTGATGGGATTTTCGTTTACAGCAGGTGGGAGAAAGAGGGAAGAAAAAAAATGATGTTTGGTATATAATTTTGACTGTAAAGGGGTGTTTGTTTTCACAGATAGGCGGTCCCCTTAATTAATTAAGGGGGCCGCCCTTTTTACACGGTCGCCACCTGAAAAAAAAATTCTTCGAATTTTGGCCAGTTTTGTGAGAATGAATATTGACAATTTTAATTAACCCATTGTTTAATTAAAAAGTTTCTTCGACTATTTCGGACAAGATAATCAAGATGTCAATACATAAGACGATTTGGTGACTAGACTTCTTGCGAACATGATGAGTTAATTTCTTCGAATGAAAAAAAATTAATTGATACGTTTTGAAATGGAAAAAGTAGATATTGTGGAAGATGAGATATTGGAATGGAGTTGAGACTTCAACACGGCGATTTTGATAGACGTAGTTGAGGCGAGCGTCGAGGTGTAAGGGAGTTTGTTTCATCCATAGTGGTTTAAGACTTTTCCGATGCAAAACTAATCCTACTTCTATGTTAATTATTATCCACTAACTCACTTTTCTTTGTCTACGTGAGTTCGTGGCCATAGAAGATTTCCATTTCATTGTGGTTCATGGATAATCCATGTGAAAGAATGGTTCCTAATGAACAAATTCTTTTAAGACTTGAAAGCCAACAAATGGCATTTCTAGTGACTACCATAATTCCTAACTATCACTAATACTAAGTATATCATATACCAATCTATAATTTACGTAATTAGAGAGTGAGACGTACCTTAGCCTTCAAGAGAAATCACTTTAAAATCTTTAAGGTAGCAAGCTTTAAGGATGAGGATTTATTAAAATCCTATATGAGTTCTTCAATTTGTTTGACGAAAGCCAAATGATGCTTGTAGATGATTAACCTCGGAAGATATGATTATTTAGCCATTTGGTTCCCGTTGTTTCATGGGACCAAAGTTATTGTTTTCGAACATGTTTTACACTTGATTTGAACACAAGCACGGTGAACATCTTCCACATTTAGTAAAGCTTGGTTGGTGTGGATGATTCCACATTGTATGATTAGTGTTAGAGTAATTTGGTCTACCTTGGTCTCTCATAGGTTGAGCTGTTTTGGAGCGAGGATGAAAGTTTTCCTTTCTTCTCGGAGGAGGTGTTTTAGACCTCATTATGGGTTTAGTAAATCTAACTCCGGGTTTTAAGGAGGGTTTGTAAAAATGTTTTACCTCATCATCACTTGCAATAGGAATTTTAGTATTGTTTATAAGTATAAATTTTGATTTTGAGTTTGGGTTTAATTCTATCAATTTTTCTTTTGACTCGAGTTTTTGGGCTTTTACAAACTTTACTTGTTTGGTTTCGCTAGATGACCCTTTGGTAAAATTAAAACCTAACCCGGATTTATCTCTGGAAGTTTTTTGAGAACTTATTATTTTCTTAAGTGAGTGACTACTATCATTAAATTGATTTGGTCTAGATATTTCTTTTCTAAGCTTCTCATTTTCAAGCTTAATGTCTTGACATAATTTACATTCTTTAATTACTTCCTTACCTTTTTCTAACCTAAATAATTTATCTTTTAATTCTAGTGCTTCATTTTCTAATTCTATTTTAGCTTGTTTTAGAGTTTTATTTTTAGCCATGACTTTTAGTCCTATTTTGCATAGTCTACTATATTCACTATCTAAGTCATTTTTGTCTAATGATGATTGATCATCACTAAAGTATTCAGTTTCGTAAAGTACCTTATAGGAAGCTTTAGCCATAAGACGCTTTTCGTCCTTTGTCTTCTCCTCTTCATCTTCGTCGCTATCACTCCAAGATCCTCCAACAAACGCCTTTTGATTTTGATAGTTTGATTGTTTCGGACATTCTCCGATGAAATGATTTATATCTCCACACTTGAAACATTTTCTTTCTCCTTTGCTATTTTTGTCGTCTTTATTTCTTTGAAATGATTTTCTTTCTTCGTGTGGTTATCTTACGAATCGTCCTCGTCTTTTGAAGAATTTCTTGAAGTCTCTTACGGCCATGGCGTATTCTTCATCTTTACTATCAGAGGTTGAGCTATCATCATCACTAGATTCCTATATAGCTTTCAAGGCAATAAATCTACTTTGTTCTCTTTTGCTTTTGACGGTTTC
>BQNB010120804.1:1044-16251 GCA_026074375.1 Tanacetum coccineum | reverse complement strand
CTTTTTCTAAAATTTTTATAAATGAAAAATAAAGAGAGAAGAAAAATATTTACAAATTAATGTTTGATGGATCAAGCAGATTCATTTGCCAGAACCTCTAGTTCATCCAGAGTCAAACATCTCATACCGAGTCGTTTGACAAGATACTTAAACCTATCTTCCGATAAAGCTTTAGTAAACAAGTCAGCTAACTAGTATTCAGTTCTGACAAAGAATAATTCAACAATACCCTTTTCAACCTGTTCCTTTATGAAGTGATATCTGACATCGATGTGCTTGGTTCGGAAATGTTGGACTAGATTGCACGAGATGGCTATAGCTGCCTTTGAGTCACAATACATAGGTATTTTATCAAAGTGAAAGCCATAATCTGTGAGCTGAGTTCTCAACCATAGAACTTGAGCGCAGCACGCAGATAAAGACACATACTCGGCTTTTCCTGAAGACATTAAAGTGCAGTCCTGCTTTTTGGACGACTAGTTGACTAACTTATCACCACCTATAAATTGTATGCCACCAGATGTGCTCTTTCATGAATCGAGACAGCCCGCGTGATCTGAATCTAAAAAAGCAGTTAGTTCGAAACCGGTGTCCTTTGGATACTAGAGACCCATGTTAATGGAATCTTTAAGGTACCAAAAGATCCGCTTAACCGCAGTGAGATGTTTCTTAGTCGGTTTCGCTTGATAACGAGCATAATAACATGTTGCATGTACAATATCTGGTCTACTTGCTGTTAGGTACATGAGTGCTCCGACCATACTACGATATTTTGTGTTGGGTGCCGGAGCTATCCACTCAAGTCAAGACATCAAGGTGTTTTGTAGCCCATTGGTGTACCAATGCTATCACTGAGGTTCATAATTGCTTTTTAAGTATCTCTTGAGACCCATACTTTGAACTTGGTTTATAAAGTATTACCACGAGGGGATTGGTGGGACTGGAATTCCTAAAAAGAATTTCAGCCTCCCTCATCATCGATATATCAAACGTGCCTGCTGCATTAGTTTTTCATATCATTTTGAAAGTTTTGGGTTTGTAGAAATAAAAATAATGTCATCAGTGATAAAATTGCCACAAGCAAATATGTCTTCCCCATGTTATTGTTATGAACAGTGTTGGATCAATTGAACTTTTGAGAATCCTTTAGAAATACCAGGAAATTTAGAGAGTTCATTCATTACACGCTCTTGGTGCTTGTTGAGACATATAATGCTTTCTTGGATGGTAACCTTGGTCAGGATGATAATGGGTCAACAAATCATCTGGTTGGCTTTACGTTACACTTCTTCTTTAGAGCGTCCGTAAAGAAATGTTGTTTGGGACGCTTCCATCTGGTATCTATACGGTAATATGATTTGTGTGCAGCGTACGCACTTTATGAACAACCGGTCTACGGCTGCCAATCTTTGTCCGAGCAACTTGAATTGGTGCAATGAACTCTTCGAAATCAATTTCCTCCCTTTTGAGCATATCCCTTAGCTACCAAGACAAGAATGTTACGTAATAACAGTATTTTCCTCATCAGTTTGTTTTTCCAGAGCCTCTTTATAGTTATGACATTTTTGCTAGTAAAGTCTGTGACTAATGCCTTTTACATCTAATCGACTTAAATCTGATGAAGTCTTCATGCATTTGATTCAATCCTTGCGAATCAGCCATGGCCCTTCTTTGATGTTCTGTTGGTTCAGTTCGACCTCACGCTGTGAGTGCTCGCGAAATACTCATCTCACCATAGTTTCTAGCGCTGACGTCTTGTTTCTAATTGATTGAGAAGGATTTTAACACATGACTTGCTTCTAATGGTTGATCTGTTGTCCAAAAAAAAACATTTGTGCCAGGTAAGGATGGGGTTGATAAAAAGGATGCATGTTTGACGAAATAAACATGACGAGACGATTGTCTCCCATCGGTTCTTGTATCCGGTTGTGCTATTTGTACTAAAGATGTTGATAAAATTCATGGTGCTGTAAAATGTGTGCATTTTCGGTATTGGCTTTCATGCCTTGAATATTGTTCTCAGTGTGCAATGCAGTTGGTACTTGAGTTGGAGTTTGTGTGTTGATTGAATGTTCAATGGAGGTGTATCTGCCAAACATCAGGTTGTTGTATAAGTGTGAGTTGTTGTTTGTTGTTGACGTTTATCTAGGATTATCCGCATCATGTACAACGCGAAGATTCTTTGACACAACAGGGGAAGTTACCATTGAGTATTTCACTGACACACTCGGATATATAGCCCCCAATTCTAGCTCCATTTGACGTTGTTACTGTCTCAGCTACTTGGGAAATTTTCTTGACTTTGTGCGACCAGGGACTTTAACTGGCTCTTGTCAAGCTACCATCAGTTGAACATTGTGGAACTGGGGTCAGAACTGACGTGATCTGACAGCATCTGAGGCAATTCGTCAAAGTTAATATGAATTGTTTCAACTATTATTCTTCTTCTCTTGTTAAATACTATGTAAGCCTTTGACTGAGTAGAATACCTAAAAAAATACATGCATCACCTTTTTCCTTCATTTTATCAAAATTTTTACCATCTCTGACGATATAGCAAAGAGAACCCCAAAGATGTGAAAGAACTTTCAATCTGACGGGTTTCCGGATAGTGATGATATGGCTAAGGTTGTTTTCTCATGCTCGAGGTATTTAAAGTGAACGGTTGTTGGAGTAAAACATGTTGTTGCCAATTGTTCAGCCCGAAGAAACCAAAGGAACTTTAGCGGCCGCTTAGCATTGTTGAGAAGCGCTCAACTAAGAGTTACGCGTTCCATCTTTTCCGACAAAGCCATTTTGCTTCAGTGGTCTAGTTTGTTTCTTCGAGCAGGTGACAGTTTCGTGTCTTATTCCTCTTTTGCCCAAAGTATGATGAAGAAGGTTTTTATTAAGAAATTTTGTGCCTTTGTCAGTTCGAACTGTTGTAACTTGAGCATGAAGTCCTCTTTGGAAAAGTGTGAGGAAATCAATGAGAACTCCAAGTGTTTCGTCTTTGGACCTCAAGAAGTGAGTCTAGGTATATCGGGAGTAGTCATCAATAATTACGAGAACATATTTCTTTCCATTAATGCTTGCCCCCCCCCGGGGGGGATTTTAACCCGTATTGCGACCACATAAGTCCATGTGTAGAAGTTCCTAAATAATACTGTCTTTTTGAGCTTCTGGGGTAGTAGTCTTGGTGTAAAAGACTGTCTTTTTGCTTTCCCTAATCACAAGAGAACACAGATGATCTTTGCACGAATTTTTATTTCCTAGAAGGCCATTCCCAATATTATTCACTTCCGTAAGCATGTTGATGGTGCTCGAAGTTTAGTTATGAGATAGACGACCCAAATGCCCTAACCATGCTGAGTACGATGTGCTTTAGCATAATTAAGCAAATTGAGATTGGGAGTTGTTTGAGTCTTGCCAGAGTAGTAATGGCATTCAAAATTCTGTCTACTGAGAACCTCGTTGAAAGATAAGTTCCCTTCAAATCAGGATATACTCATTAGACTTTCCGAAAAGCAACTTCCAAATCCGCATCACAAAATTGACCAACGGAGAATAAATTGTGATTTAGCCCTTCGACGTAATAAACACGTTTGATAGTAATAGTTCCTTAAACCAGATCTCCGTAACCAAGAATTGGTGCTATTTGATCATTTCCAAACTTCACCGTTCCCAGAAATATTTCCACAAAATTAGTTAGAAGGTTGAGATTTATGGTCATGTGCTTTGAGCACCCAGAGTCGAGGATGAATAGAATTATCTCTACGAGCTGCAAAAGAATTAGAAGACAAGGAGATATTGGACACAGTGAACAGCCTTAGGAGTCTTATGTTCCAAAATATTAGCAGTTCTAGATTCATTTCCTAGAGGCATACTAACGTTTGGGTTGACATTTCCTATTTGAGACTTAGGTTTCCAATTGTATCCGGGTGGTGTATATTTAGGATACCACCAACTACATGTCTTACTAACTTGCTCATATAACTTCCTAGTTATGTTTCTAGATTTCTTGACAGTGGAGTCTGTTGTAATGGTTTTCTTACTGGATGTTGCAACAGATTGGTTCACATTATATGCTTTGGTGCTTCTTAGTACTAATAGGCACAGCAATTCGGTTGTTAGTCGTAGAATTCACGCCTTATCAAATAATATATGTGGAACACACAAGTCATGATTGTCATTCATCAACACATTTCGCAGCAAGTAAACACAGCAAAGTTAACATTCCGAGTCTTTTTAGCATTCAACCTGTCAGTACACACAGTTACAAACGTTTTTATTATTAGAAAACTTAAAATTTCCTGACGGTGCGTCTTTTACTTCTTGCTTACTCTCCCATTAACTATGTGCGTAGACATGACTCTATCTTCTAGTTGATTGCTCTTAAGCTGTGGTCTGCTAACAATAGTATTGGGAATTACTCCTTTAAAGAAAGACACGCGTTTGTTAGTTTTCCTAATTTCTTGAGGCAACCGAGGTGTTCTAGTTTGATTAGGCTTTATGTGCATCTATTATTCATTCCTAGCGTGCCCAATCACATTTGTGTTCTTAAAAATTGGCAACACATTCTGAGGCAAAATCTGTGCAGTGACTGGTTTTGAAAAATTATAGGACACATTTTGTGTGGTAACTGACTTTGACTTTGAGAAATCTGTCTTTGCAAGAGAATCTGAAAAAATAGCTGGTTTACCTAAAATTGATTATCTTTGACTTGTAAAAGCATTCGGTTGTCGAATAACCGATGATTTTTCAAACTTAGTTTCCACAGATTTTCCTTTCATCTTTTCTATGAGTTTCTTCAACTCACTTATTGTAATTCCTTTGTCTTGTAATTTAGCTTTCAAGTCTTGAATTTCAAAATATTGTTCACTTTCTTTCAGAAATACGTTTGATTGATTTTCTTTGAATGATTTGTCATTTTTTATCTTTTCTTTGCACTGTTGTAAATCAAGTTCAAGGTTAATCACATGTTTCTGAAGTGCTTCAAAACTCTTTGACATTGTTATACTTTTTGAAAGCTCTTTTTTAAGATGTTTACATTTTTCCAAAGTTTCCAAGTAATCACATTGCAAATTAGTAACTTCATCCAGATTAGTGTACACACCAAGTATTGTATGCAAGCTGATCTGCATAGGTTATATTCCCTGTGAAAGGTTGAGTCGATTTCATTCATAAATTCTGTGTTTTCTTGAGTTTCCAGTTGAGATTTGAGAGTGGTTCTACTTCATGCTTCAAGTGAATTAATAGTATCTCAAATCAGCAACACCATTTCCTTCGTTTCAAACACAAGTGAAAATTTTCTAAAGTCCGCCCATTGGTTCTTTAATTTGGGGGCAAAATTTTTCCTTTTTCGATTGTGTTTTGAATGAAAAGATCTATGTTACCAAAATATGTTCTTTTAGCGATTGTTTTTTTGCAACGTTCCACTTCATCAAAAATTATGTCAACACTCTTTTTAATCTTGAAATGTTCTTTAGTTAGAGCTTTTACACTTTTCGATCCCAAGGAATGGATTTCTTCTCATTCGTTTTTTTTCTTATAATCAAATTTATTTGATTTACGAAAAGACTCTTTGGAAATTTCATTATTAGAAGATGTATGACTCATCTTTGACGTTCCTTGGAAAGAAATAGTAGTTGACTTCAGGTGTCTTTTCGTTGTGGAACGAACAATTCATAAGGATTATTCAACTGGTCATAATCAAACGGTCTGATTAAATCGCTTAATTTTGATCAACTTTCTTTGTCAAGACGAATCGTTTCGTCAGATTCAGGGGCTAACATTAAAGCAAGATTATCCTTTTAGCAACCTATATCATACAGACGAGGATTTACAAAACACGTTTTACAATTACGATTAAGCATATTCATTGTTTGAACAGATTGACCGATTTTATATACAATATCATTCAAAACCTTGACTTTGTTTTCTAAAGCAATGACTTTATCAAGTTCTTTGTCTTCACGAGTTTTGTAAAACTTAATCTGAGCCTCTTTTGCTTGTGACATTATGGAGATGGTTTCTTGATGTGCACAAAGCTCCTTTTTCATATCCGAAATCGTTCTTGGATTTAAATAGTTATTGTCTCGAGTCTATTTATTTAGATGATTTTCAAATCGAATTTGTATGACATTAAATCCCCTTGTTAGCTTTTGCACAATCAATTTCACACCTTTGCACGCATAATTCACAAACATTCCTATACACTTAGCAAGTTATCGCTTCGGGAACTTCTTTAGGTCTTTAAAGGCATATACTGTATTAGTCTTAGCAGTTCATTGGTTTGCCTTCTTTAAATGGTTATTTGATGATTCTAAACTTTTATTTTTAGTTTTGAAATCCTTAATTTCACCTTTCAGTTGATTTTAAAAGCTTGCTTTGATGATTCCAAAAATTTATTTCGGTTTTTGCTGTCATCAATTTCACATTTTAGTTTCTGAATTAAAGTAAGAAGCCAAGAATTCAGTTCTTGTTCTAGATTCATCAGCTATCTCATTCTGGTCATCCTGATCTTCTCTGATTTATAACTTATATCCAAGGAATCAATAGTGATATTGGTGGTCCCTTCAGTTCCGCAGACATATGTGATTAATAGATTCAAAGTGCCTCAGATTATGTTATTTTCCATGGCATACACATTTTATAGTTTTGTAATTATATGTTTGTACCTTATGCTATTGGCCCTCTCATCATTAAGATTGATTCCATGATTTTGTCAATTGGATCTGGAGTATAGAGTAACCTCTATTAATCTGTAGCCATGTACATTAAATGTGCTTCTCCATTTCCGGATTTTCTAGATTCATCATCAGTATCCATATTTTCCAATCAGCTGAGTTCTGCATTTATTGCTGATACCACGCTTCCTCTTGTTTACACTATATAACATCTTTTCCTTGTGATAAGTGCATCCCCTTTACGTTTCGGTTTCTGACATTCCTCTTGATACATGCCTATATTTCCTTTTTGTGTATAACATGAATCCCAGACTTCTGCACTACTAGAGTACCTACATTTTCCCTAGCCTCAACAACATTAACTGCCCTCTGATTATCATACCTAGTTCCCCTGTTGATTCTTGGAGAATTGTCTTGATTAGCTCTACTGGTGTTTGATGAAGTTCGAAGGTTGTGCGTTGCGTAGGTTTTAATAGATTTTCTTGAACAGCGAGGGAAGAGATAATAATTAAATGCCATGGATGTTTGGTCTAATCTCTTTTTCCATTTGTCATTTCATCATCTTCAGTAACCGCTAGACAGGTTCAGGAAATCATTAGTGGGGAGCAGAAGACACCTGGTAACAATTGCTTGTCCTTATTTCTGGTAGATTTTTTGTGATATGGTGGAGGAATATTAGTGGTTGGAGTATTGATGGTTTTGAGGATGGTAAACTGGTTGTTGCCTTGAGATACAAGTGCAAGATAGAATTAGCAGTACGTGCCCTAGTCTTTCAGCTCTGCTATCTCATTTGACTTCCATTCTAGTGTTGCTTCAGGATGTCATAAAGTTTGTGATAGGAGACGCAGTCTTCAGCTCTTGACTCTGCTTAACAAGTGTCACAAACCTTTGTCATTCTGGTTGTAGTTGAAGTAAGAACTGGACATTCACTTGATGATTTATAACATGACACTGATTTTGACAAGCTTCATTCATCATCATTATAGAACCTGTTGAGTTATACGATGTCAAGATGATTCACCATTCTCCCGTGATGTGAATTTTCCCAAACCTCCCAAATATAAATAGGTTTTCAAGATCTTTGAACATTGATGGATTCACCATGTTTCACTCCTTTTCAATGGCCTTTCCACATTTCACTATGCATTCATGACAAGCATCAACTGCTGGCAGTAGATATCGTTATCTATCCTTGTAAGAATGATACCTGAATGGCCTTTAGCCCCTTCGGCATTCAGTTGATGCGTATTTCATGTCTTTGTGAAATCGTTTTATAGTTCTCCATATACCTTTTCTATAGTTGTTTTAGAACTACCTTCAGCATCTGGAACGTCTTCTAGTCCATTTGATACGTGATGATGCGTGGATTTTGCGAGGACAATTGTGGTTGAGTTCACTGTTTCGGTTTGGTGTCAATGTATCTCTTGATTCTAGAATTGCCAATGAACCGTATTTACCCTGCGTGCTAACATTGGGTGGCACGATCTTTTTACCCCTCTTCCATGATTAGACATTATGAAGGCCCTTCGCCATTGAGTTGAGTTGGCAAATTGGCATATTCTTGATATTTGAACTTTGACATTTTGTTGAAGGTTAGCTTCGGAATGGATATCGGATCTTAAGTGTTATGAAGTGTTGATTGTATTGTGGTGAGGGAGAATGCAATTAACTTCCAAGGGATTTTACAACTCTATGATTAAAACCGAGAAGGAAAAAGATTACTTGTCGGGATTTTAAATAAATATCAATAGATAGAAACCGTTAAAAGTAGAATTGATGTCTGAAGAGAAATTTGGTTAATAAAGTTGAATGTTTTGCTTGAAGGTTTGCATATATTTGGCTCTTGCTAAAAATTGCATGTTTCGTCCCTTTTAACATAATCAAAACATGTTTCGCTTGAAAAATCAAAACACTATTTGCTTCAACCTTCTTATACATATTTCGCTTGAACGCAATCCTGTATATTTCGCTTGATGTTGAACATATTTCGCTTGAGAGTTTAAAACATATTTCGCTTTAAAGTTCTAAACATATTTCGCTTGACAATTAACCTGCATATTTCGCTTGTCTTTTAACATATTTCGCTTGACAAGTAAACTTGCATATTTCGATTAACATTCAACATATTTCGCTTCTCGTTTTTAACATATTTCGCTTCAAATTAAACCTGCATGTTTTGCTTGGATATCAAACGTACATATTCCGCTTGAAATTTACACCTGCATATTTCGCTTGAATATCAAACATACATATTCCGCTTGATGTCCTTTTCGAGTGAAGGACCACATACACAAACAAATAACTTGTCCTTGTGTTGTGAAGCAAAAATTGTGGATCTTTGTCCCTTAATCTCAACCGGTTTGGGACCACAAAAAATAAGATAATTTACCTCAATAAGCTCGAATAAGCTCAAAATAAGCAACCAAAATTAAGTAAACTAAGAAACTAGTTTGAAGATCAAACTAAAAGAGACGTGACTCTTGTGAATCTTCTAAATCAAACCCAACACACCACGTCGAGAAGAAAAAGAAGAAAAATAAGCCGAAATTAATAAGCTTAAAAACAAACAACCTTGGAGCTTATCTAATTCATTAAATGACAACTAGATAAGGTGAAGAATCATGAAGACAAAGAGAGAATAAGCTTTACAAACCAATAAGCTCCAAGCTTTTTGATCCATGGGCTTATTAAGAAAAATAAGCCACGGTTTGCTTATCTAAACCACAAAAATCAAACACTAAACACCCCTTGGCGAATGATACCACATGATATCCCACAATATAATCCTTACACAACAAATAAGCAAACCCAAATAAGCTCTAAATGAGCCGAAAATAAGAAAGGAAGAAAAGAAGATGAGATGAACTTTGGAATATTAGATTAGAGAGAGAAAGAGTGGTGGATGGTTACACACATGTAATACACACACACATATGAATGACCAACAACCCTCTCCATATGTGGAGAAGGGTTCTATTATACCCAATCCTTCTAGTTGGCTTATGGGCTTTCTATATGGGCAGGGCTTGGCTTAACTTGGGCTTTAAACCCTATACATGGACAATATTTGATTACATTCCAAGCCTCGTTATTATACCCGACTAGCCTATTTTCTTTACAAGACCTAATCTTGATTTATAAGACCGATGAATTTTCTTGTTTGATCTTTAATTTAATTAAGGGTTAATAATTTCTTTCTTCGGTAGCCCTGTCATATTTGTCCATCCTATGTTTGGACATAGGACGGTATGATTCGTGGAAAGAGTATAATGGAATCGTTATACATGCCCAAAACAGGAGAGAACGAAATAATGATACTTGATATAGGTTGAAAATGGACCCTTATTTGGGCCGCACTCTATTGAAGATAATGGAGTGATTAGAACAAAGAAATATGCTAAATTATCCGTTGCTGAGAAAATTCAAGCTAATTGTGATATAAAAGCTACCAATATCATTCTTTAAGGTCTACTAGCTGATATCTATTCACTTGTGAATCATCACAGAGTTTCTAAAGATTTATGGGAGAGAGTTTAATTACTGATGCAAGGTACCTCTTTGACTAAGCAGGAAAGAGAGTGTAAATTGTATGATGCATTTGATAAGTTTACTCACATCAAGGGGAATCACTTCATAAGTATTACTTGAGATTCACTCAGCTGATTAATGACATGAACATCTACAACATGAAAATGGAGCAATTTCAAGTTAATACCAAGTTCTTAAACAGTCTTCCACCTGAATGGAGTAAGTTTGTGACTGATGTCAAGCTTGTAAAAGATCTGCATACTACCAACTTTGATCAGCTTTATGCATATCTTGAACAACACGAACTTCATGCAAATGAAGTATGTCTTCTGCGTGAACGTAATCAAGATCCACTTACATTTGTTGCAAATCAGCAGATGACACCAACCTCACTTCAACACTTAACAGTCTTTATACAACAATCCTTAGTTTCAACAACAGTTTTCACCATCTTAATACGGATCAATTCATCCCACTCAACATTACTCATCTTCTTATCTATCATAGCCTCCATTTAATCAGTTATCCATTCCATCATCATATCCATATCAGTCTCAAATGAATCATCAAACCTCATCTGTTCCACAAATTGCTTATCAATTACCTCAAGGTACTACACAACCTATGACTGAGTCACCTTTGTAGACTCAGGTTTTGCTGTTCCTGTATTCTCTCCAAGAGATGGTCTAATTTCTTGTCTCAACAAGACAATGGCTTTTTTAATAGTTATAGCTTCCTTAAGGTTCCCCTAAACCAATAATCAACTTAGAACTTCATCGAATCTAAGAAACCAAGCCACTATTCAAGATGGCAGGGTCACAGTAAGTTTAGGGGAGACTAGGTCAAAATTATTTTGGTACTAGTTATAAGAATAATGCTACTAGTTATGGGGGGAGGGGAAGACAATGCCCAAGGTGCGACAAACAAATGTTGCTATAAATGCCTACAATGTCATGGTGAAGCGACCATATGGCGGGCCAATGCACTAGTCCTAAGTGACCAAGGAATGCCCCCGTTTTATGGTTATAAGGACTTAAAGCAACTGTTTAGGGTTGAAGCCTTCATGAAGCTGGACAAATTTGCGCATGAAGAGACAAATCACATTTTTGCAGATCTATGGGGTTACAGCGCATGGTCAAGCCCTATTCAGACAATCATTCCCAAACAAATGCCTTGCCCCTTTTCAGAGCTGAGGATCTTGATACTTATGATTCTGACTCTATGAATCTCAAAATGCAAAAGCTGGTTCTCTATGGTCAACTATTTTCCAACTATGGTTCTGACGTTGTCTCAGAGGTACCTCATTCTGAAACTTATCTTAATGATATGGGAAATCCAAGTGTGCGTGCAATGCAGGATTTTAAACAAATACCAGCTGTGAATGTTACAGATAATGAGATAACAAGTGATAGCAATATCATTTCGTACTCTTAATATTTGCAAGAAACACAACATGCGAATGTTTAAGATACTAATTGGCACGCATTACAAGATTCAATGATCTTATCTGTGATAGAACAAATGTCAGAACAAATGATTAATCATGTAAAATTGCGCGCGGAACAAGGTAAGAAGGAACAAAATAATGAATCAGTAATCCGCCTGAGCTCGCAGATTATATATAAGATACGATGTCAAAACTTTTAAAATGTACGTCTTAATATTGATTTAAGAAGTCGGTGATGAAAAATGATTGATTCTCTAAATGGATGATTATGGATTAAAGAGAAGCTTGCACTGAAAGAACAAGTTGACTCACTTGAGCAAAATCTTTCTAAACAAATCAAAGAAAAGGAATGTTTATTGCAAACATTCGCTGTTTTTAAATGTAAATCTAAAGAAAAGGAAGATAACTGTATGGAAAACGAAATTGATTTGGGAAAGAAGATAAAGAAACTTGATAATATTATTTACAAAGTGGGGTAATCTGCTCAAATAGTGCACATGTTAACAAAGCCTCAAGTTTTTTATGATAATATACACAAACAAGCTCTAGGTTATCAAAATCCGTTTTATCTCAAGAAAGCTTAGCGGATTAAACCAACCTTGTATGATGGTATTGTTATATCTGCTAAACATGTTGCTATGCCTGTGATTGATGATGAGGAAACATTGATTTTAGAAGAAGAGAGTCGATCAAAAATGTCTAAAAAAGAAAAGGATCCAGAGGCCATTAAACAAAACATTTCTCATAAACCTATTGATTATGAAAAATTAAATAGACTATCTGATGATTTTGGGAAACGTTTTACTCCACAACAAGAATTGTCGGCTGAACAAGCTTTCTGGTTGCGTATGTCCAATCCTACCAGTAAACCTTCTGATGCATCACCTGTCAAAATAGAAGCTCCTAAGGAACTTCCTAAGGTAAGCTTGGTGAATGAAAGCCTTAAAAAGCTTAAATTTCACCTTGCCAGGTTTGACAATGTGGTGAAGATAAGGACTACACCTGATGCTCGTACAGAAGGTGAATGGGGGTTTGAACATACTAAAGCTGTTTTTAACAATGAAATTATTCCATTTCTAAAATCTTTAAAAGACATCTTCAATGTGTTTGATAAAGATCTTCTAAATGAAATAATGGAAGTACAGACAGTTTTTGACCAAATGGACGCTATTGTTCGACTGAAACAGTCTTCAGTCGACAAACAATGTTTGGAAATTGCTAAGAAAGAATTACTTTTGGAAAATGATCGACTCTTACAACAAATCATGTCTCAAGATGTTCTTCTAACTGTGATGAATTCTATGTCTTTGATTGGTGAATCTGTGAATATGAATAGAAAGAGAAATGAATCTTGTGATAAGTGTTTCAATCTTGAGGCCGAGCTTTTGAAATCACAAAATGCGCATAATGATCTTTTGAAAAGTTACTCACAACTTGAAAAACATTGTATTTCTCTTGAATTGTCAATACAACTTAATCAAGAAATTTTTCAAAAAGATGAATCTTGTAATAATCAAAATGCTCTCGAAATTCTAGAATTTTTTGAAAATAATGATTTGAAAGCTCAGCTACAAGACAAAGACACTACCATTTGTAAGTTGAAGGATATTATAAAATCAATGAGAGAAAAGTCCAAGGAAGAGAATGTCAATTATGATTATGGGTTTTTAAAGAGCAGTTTAACTCAATAAAAAAGACACGTGTTCGTACTAAAGAACATAGTGACTCTTTAATTGATAAACTGAACTTAAAATATTTTTTGAAAATAATGATTTGAAAGCTCAGCTTCAAGACAAAGACACTACCATTTGTAAGTTGAAGGAAATTATAAAATCAATGAGAGAAAAGTCCAAGGAAGAGAATGTCAATTATGATTATGGTAAAATTGAGACAAAAAATGTGGACTAGAGAATAGTGTGGCAAAACTAATTTCGGAAAACAAGTGTCTTTGTAATGAAATTAATCATGTGAAACAGGTTTTTAAAGAGCTGTTTGATTCAATAAAAAAGATACGTGTTCGTACTAAAGAACATAGTGACTCTTTAATTGATAAAATGAACTTAAAATCTGCTGATAATGAGGATTTAAAAGCTCAAATTCAAGATAAGGTTTTTGTGATAACATCATTGAAAAACGATTTACGAAAATTAAAAGGAAAAGAAATTATTGATATTGTTGTACAAACACCATCTGCCTACACTATTGTTCCAGGCATGTTCAAGCTAGAACTAGAACATTTAGCTCCTAGGTTATTGCAAAATAGGAAAGCTCACATAAATTACCTTAAGTACACTCAGGAACAAGCTGATATTCTTTAGGGAATAGTTGAACAAGCTAAAGCAAAACAACCTTTACATAAATAGTTAGACTTTGCCTGTAAGCATGCCCAACGAATTCAGGAGTTATTGTATATGTTCGAGATACTTGCCCTAATGCGATTAAACTTAATGAGAAAAAGGTTACTATCACACCCAAAAACAAGGTCAAGAAAGTTAGGTTTGCTGAACCTCTCATATCCTCAAGCAACATTAAATAGGTAGAGTCATCTACAACATCAGATTCTAACACACATGTGTTGTCTCCTACATGATTGAAGTGTTCTACTAGTAATTGCGGATCAAAGCCTACATATAATAAAAATAATGATAAGATCTTACAAACACCATATAGGAACATGAAGAATAAAGTAGAAGCCCAACCTAGGAAAGTTAATAAAAAGACTAGTGTTGTTGAACCTATTCGTGATGTTGATGTTAAGCATTCACTATTAAATGCGAATTCTAAACCTATTTGTGCTACTTATAAGAAATCTATGTTTGATGGTGTTCATGATATGTGTCTTCTTGATTTAGTAGAAAATGTAAATGTCCATGCTAAATCTGCTAAGAAACATAAAAAATAAAATATTTGGAAACCTACGGGTCATGTATTCACTGAAGTAGGATTTAAGTGGAAACCAACAGGCAGAACTTTCACTATAGTTGGTAATTCATGCCCTTTAACTAGGACCACTTCAGCTAACGTAGTGCCTCCTAAGCAAACCACTTCCCACTCAATTGACATACAATAACCATAGCTTAAAGTCTACAGCAGGAAATCTAAAAAATTTTAAAATGTATGTTCGAGTAAAAAGGCTAAGATTGTAGAATCTAAGAATGCTAACCACTCGGAACCCAATCATACTTGGGGATCCAATGCTACAAATATTCCATCGTCTTCTTTTCTTGTCATGACAGGTTGTACAGATTGTTCTCTGATATCTGGACTTCGGATGTTCAAAACATATGACAGGGAACTGCTCTCAGCTCATGAACTTTGTTAGTAAATTTCTGGGTATAGTTAGATTCAAGAATGACCATATTGCAAGAATTATGGGGTATGATGACTATCAGCTGGGAAATGTGACTATCTCAGGGGTATACTACGTCAAGGGGCTTAGACATAACTTGTTTTCTGTTGGTCAATTTTGTGACAGGAATCTTGAAGTCGTATTTTAGAAAAACACTTGCTTTATTCATAATTTAGAAGGTGTTGATATACTTTTCGGATCCCGTGCCACAATTT
>BQNB010120803.1:0-20569 GCA_026074375.1 Tanacetum coccineum | reverse complement strand
AATCAACAATTTTTATGTAGTTAATAGCAAAAAATTTAGTCTTAGTTCAAATTTATACTTGAATTTTTTTTAAAAAGTCTTCTGTATATAAAGTAAAATAAAAAAAATTAAATAATAATAATATAAAAAAAATAATAATAATAAATATAAGTTGTAAACTATGGGCTGATAAAAGTTTGCTGCATCTTGCCGGCTCACAACCGATGTTGCAGCCTTCTAAAAGGTCGAGGGTTACAATTGCATAAGTATTTAATATTAAGTGTGAATTAATAGATAAAAGATCTCTTTTTGTTAAATTCAAATATGCTTTTGAACTTTGGCTATTCTATTTTATAAGCTATGTGCATACAAGAAACCTAAGAGATTTTTGAAACCGAAGGTCCGTGAGTCCCGATACTAGTCTCTGTGAGGTGTCAAAAGCCTGGTCACTTAGCCGATGAGGTTGGGATGTGCCGAGACGAAAATCGCTACATGGGATGATCTCGCCTTCAAACTCATTATTCTCGGGTGGAACGTGAAGCATAGAATTTCAAAATAAAAAAACATTGATCCATGGTTGAAATTCGAAATGGCACATTCACCTTAAATATAATAATTCCCGGGAGTGAAAAGTTTACAAGTTGCAAATATGAGTAGTGTTAGCATCTATACTTGTATTTAACGGTGATTTCGTTTTAAGCTTAGTTGGACGAGTGAAAAATCGGGGACGATAAATTTATCCTTTTTGGACATCTATAGATTATTCTATAGGCGCTTCTTGTTCTATGATCCCATTATTATTAATAACGAAAGTCAATCATATTAGTTAGTTGTTAATAAGAAGAAAAATGAAAAATACAAAAATATTAGTTAGTGTAAATATAAAAATGGTAAAAACGGGGCTTTTTCGAAGCTATTGATTCTTTATTTCCCCTTGACGAACACTTTATTACTTTTCAAGGTTATTAGTCGAGGGGGATTGAGATTCTTAGTTTTCTAATTGCTTACTTATAGCATTGCGTGAGGACACGGCAATAGTTTAGTATGGGGAATTTTGGTATGTGTTTAATTACACATACCTTTTCCATTAAAATCGATCCTAAACGACAAAAAACGCACATAAAATGCCATAAATATGTTTGTTTTTGTGTTTGTACTGTGCAGGTACCAGATATTCACTAAAGGACAAAAATGAAGCCAAACCGGACAAAACCGAGCATGGATTTGGAAAGAGCGCAAAAAACCGAGGCCAAAGGTACAAAAGGATTGAAAACGGAGCTAAAACAGAAATTTCCGGATCGACTCGACAACGTTTGCGCATTTGATGAAGTCAAAACGAAGTCAAAGTCAACCCCGAGATACGTCGTTGGAAAGAGCATCGAAAACCGAACCCAAAAACCTAATTGTCAAAAGTGGGCCCACCCGTACCCACCTAGTGGGCCCGGGTCAGCCCACTTATATAAAGTAAAAGCCCAAAGTCTCTTTTATATACAATCAGGCCCAAATGCATATCCTGGCCCAAACACCACCTTAACAACCATTAACTAGCCCAAACCATAACCCCTTAACCCCGTTAGCCTTAAAGGACTGTGAGTGTAAACCCTTTACACTCCTTGAGGGGCTATTTCTTTAGCCTACTCCCCCTTTTATACCTTACACCGTTAGTCCAATAGGACAAATGGTGCCAATATATGTCAACTACAAGGGCTTAAACTGTCAACTCCCATAACCCTTTACCCCCTGCCATCCTAAACCCTTTTACACCCGTGGTCCTTTTCCCCTGCACCCTAGTTAAATCAAACACTCTAATCTTTTTTCTTGTTGCCCTGCAACCAGACAAAACCCTTAAAACCCCACCCCACATGGGCTCATGAACACGCTGGCAAACCCTCATAGTCCCATTGGTTGAAGGAAAGTAACAAAGAATCAAGGGCTGAGATTATTTTGCTTGGTGACCAAGTTGGATTAAAGGCTGGGATTGAAGACTTTTGAAGCCTCTCACAACAAAAACACAACAAGCACAGCTCAAGAATTGTATTCGTCTATATAAAAGACTTAGGCTTATTTTTAGAGGGATGTAACTAGGAGTAGAGTAATTTACTTTTTAATGTTTTAAAATTTATGTTTTTAAGTCTTTTAAATTATGTCATTTTAAACTTTCAAGCTTTGTAATCCTTTTATGTTTTAATGAAAATTCAAGTTTATTGGTTTATGCAAATCTGTTTATGCACTTAAGCTTTTATCTGTTCACAAGTCATTCTCATAAGCTCTCATAAGCTCATACCACTGTTTTACTCATAAAAGCTTTTACAAATGATTTTTATAAGTTTACTGTTTCATTAAGAAAGGAATGGGTATTATGTTTGCAGCTTATTGGATGAATAAGCAATTTTGGATGGCTTATTTGGGTTCTTAGTGCTTCTTGGGAAGCTATAGGGTGAGTTATAAGCTGTTTTTGGGTGCTAAGTCTTAACCAACAACTAAGGATCTTTGTAAGTTTCTAAATTTCATTTTCTAGTACATTTTTATGCATTTACTATTCAATAGCTTATTCTGCTTATCTGTGCTTATTTCTGTATTAATTATGCTTAATGTGTCTTTATTATGCTTATTGGTTCTTATTTGATATTCTTCTTGATCATTTTGAGTTTTAAAAATTGCAATTCTATCTTAAAGGGTTGCATAAGTGTCATAGTGAGGGTCAAAACTTGGTAAAAAAAGGTTTGGGTCACTTGTTACCTTGTACAAGCCTCTAAGATTAAGTATTTTTTTAATTCTGTTTCAAAGTTCCAAAGTCTAAAAAGCTTGTTAATATGGCTAAAAAGGAGTTTAAAGATAAAACGTGTTGGAATCAAAAACATTTATTATTACTTTTTATTAAGACCCTTTTTAAAAAACACTTTTAAATAAGATTGTTTTTTTGTGTTGTTATCTATTTTTCAAAGGCTCGCTACTTTGTCACTTATCCGTCCGTGTTCTGGTGTCCCGTTTTTAAACGCGATTTCTTGTGATTTTTTTGCAATATCCGTACCTACACATCACAAATGACAAAACAAGCAATATACAACCATAATTTGCACAATTGTTCATTTAGGGGCCATTTTGGTATATAAGGATATGTGATTCTCACATATCAAATTTCACCCAAACTAAGTGATTGCCAAGGTCCTCAGCTCTACAGTAGAATATCACTAAAAAAAAAAATAAAAAAAAAAAAAAAAAAAAAAAAAAAAAAATGCTCCTAAAAACAAAAACTAAACAAAAAAAAAAAAAAAAAAAAGAAAAAATAAAAAATAACAATAAAAAAAAAAAAAAATTGCTCTAAAAAAAAAAAAAAAAAAAAAAAAACAAAAAAAAAAAAAAAAAGGCTCTACAAAAAAAAAAAAAAGCAAAAAAAAATAAAAAAACTAGACTAAAAATAAAATAAAAAAGAAAAAAAATCAAAAAAAGAAAAACATAAATAAAAAAAACTAAAAAAAAAAAAAAAAAAAAGCTCTAAAAAAAAAAAAAAAAAAAAAGATAAAAAAACAAAAAAAAAAAAAAAAAAAAAAAACAAAAAAAAAATAAGAAAAAACAAAAGAAAATCAAAAAAAAAAAAAAAAAAAAAAAAAATAAAAAAAAGAAAATCCTAAAAAAAAAATGCTCTAAAAAAAAAAAAAAAAAATAGAAACATCTCTAATAAAAAAAAAATAAAAAAAAAAAAAACGTGTCCTCACGCAATATTATATGCTCTAAAACCAAATACCTCAAAACTTCCCCAAACTAATCATTTGAAAAGTAGCAAAGTCTTTTGTGGGGAAAGTTAAGAAATCCACAAGCTTTAAAACACCCTATTTTCCCATTTTTCAAAACTTTTCTTTTATTATTATTATTTTTATTAATTTTTTTTATAATTTTCCTAATTTACAACTTACAACTTATTTATGTGTGACATAATGTATTGCTTTCATTATTCATTGATTCTATTTGTTTAGTTTTTTTAATTAATTTTTTTATTTCAACGTTTTTAATTCCATATTATAATAAAATAAAAGTATAAAAAATCTAATTCTTTTTTAGAAAATTTTCTTTTATCATTTAGGACTTAGGAAAATTAAATTTGCATTCGTAGGGTTAAAATTGCTCGTTTTAGGTTTTCGAGTCGCGTTTTTACGTTCCCGTTTACGTTTTTAAATTCGTTTTTGTCTCATTTTTAGTTTAGATTGCCTTTTACTTGCTTTTTCCTGTAGAAATAGAAAACCCAATCAAAATTTGTTATATTCAATCATAAATCCCAAACTGATTCTCGATTCTCAAATTCACGCCTCGACGGGACACGACCCGGGAAAGTTTTTTTTAGGGTTTTTACTTTGGATAAAAGTGAATACTCTTTTAAAAGCCTCTCGGAATACTTACTCTCTCTATTATTGATATTATCCTTATTATATATTTATATTATATATATTTATTGTATATTATATTTATATATGTATTAAAGGATAGCAATCATAACACATGTCTATTTCGTTGCTAAAAATGTTCTATCAAATATAATAATCAAAGATGTTGTTTTGTTTCAGGCGACACAAGCAAGTTTTGAAAACAAAAAACCCGGGTAAACGAATAGCATTGCTGGAGAATGAGCACAGTAAATCTTTTGCTAGGTGGTTACGCGAAGAGGTAATTACTCGTATGTTGTTTAAAATTGTTTGTTTGTTGCTTAATATAGAAAGTGAGTTGAGGTTAAATATGTTGAAGTGTCCCTCCTGTATATGACATTAGATAGAGGTCCACCAACACACCATTTCATTATCCCAAACACTCCTATTCTTTAATTGTTTGTTTATTGTTCCTGCAATTTAAAGGTAATATATACTTGTAATGAAATTCAGGTTAAGAGAGAGTTAGCGATATCTAAAGATAGTGTATTAGAACTGTAAGGTGGATATCATATGGCCTGGAGCACCATAGTGGCATACAAGGCAATATAACATCAATGGGTATACATTTCGTAACGGAAAAGTATTAATGGCATATTTTTACCAGAATGTGGGGGTTAGTGTTGAGGCAGTAGTAGCTTCACATATCTAAGAAGTTGAACCACAAGAAAAGCATTTTATTATGGGGTTTTTCAAGAGTATAGGTACTAGTTACCGTTTCAGGCAAAATCTCTTTCAAATGTGATTAGGTTTATCACAAAGCCTGGTGGGGTCAAACTCGATATTCCTATCTTGGTTTTATACTTTAGTAGAATGGAAAAGTTTAGGCACATGGTATGATCCGTTTCTTTATTTCTCACAAAGCACGTACAAATGTTTTATGTGATCAGACTAGATGATAAAAAAATTATTATTGTCTTTAGAACACTCACCAAGAAATTACAAAGATACATTATGACAAGTCGAATGAGGAAATTTAGTAACACTCATTATACCCGAGCCATGATACATATTGCCACGTGTAAATACGATTCTCGTGGACTCGGGTAATGAATCACATAAATTGATATCTATCCGAACGATTAGTGAACGGTAGTGTTATACGAAAATCCAAGTGAAAGCATGTCATGCTCAAGTTATTACACTGCTGTTTTAAGGATTTATGTTGGTTGCAGAACCTGATTTAACCTTTGTTTTGCTGCAAAATACTCTCTGTAAAGGATTTTAATTTATCTATAATTGTTTCTTCAGGTTGGGTTTGACTGTGTTTGTATATATTGTTCTTGCTTAAAGCTGCCAATGCAAGTGTATTTAATATGACAATAAACATTTAATAACTTGCATTTGTTAGTTATATAATCGAATTTTTTACCTCGAGGTCATTACACGCCTCGTGCGTTGCACCGGGGCTAGGTCGTGAGTTGTTACTTAAGTCGCAAATTATTGTAATTTGAAGGTTGTGTGTATTTTTTTAAAAGTTTTTGTATGCATAGAAAACATTTTTGTGTCTATGTTCGCAAATGTAGCGATTGTCCTTGCTGTAATTGGAATGCATGTTAAAAATTGTTTCTTACGGTTTTAGTTTTTGAGTATACTTTGGGTTTAGTTTGGTATGTTTATAAACGATTGGGGGTTTAGTTTGTGTGTTTTAAAAGAATTGGGGGTTTATATTAAATTTTGGAGTTTCTGTTGTTGGTTCAGAGTTACTACTGTCAGTTAAAGATTAGTGTTGCTAGTTGAAGATTTTGCTGTTGCTGAAGTTTTGAAGAATTTACTCTAAGTAGTTAGTGCTGTTAGGTAAATTATTTTAATACTGTCTTTGTAAGTTAGTACTGTTAGTATGTTAGTACATAAGTTATCAGAAATGAGTGACCATATGTATCGAATTGTGACTAGACTTAAATAATGTGTGACAAAATATGACCTATAATTTTGACACACTAATTAATATACTTCATGTGTTACCATATATAAACATCTTGAATTTTGTCACACAAACACTCAATGTATATTTTAGTATCGTGGACTAATATCAAGGTTTAGATAACTGAGTTCACATTTTGATATAAATAATAGTCACAATGAATATTTAACAATGTGGACTATTTTGAATATATTGGTCACATATAACTACCCTTATAATGTGGCAAAACATGATTTGGTTACACATTTTTGATATTGGTGTGACTATTGTTAAAAGCCTAATATAAAAAATCACATGATCAATGCTTACAATTAAATGTGACTTATACACATTAGGTTTTGGCAAGCAACCACACACAAATTTAGACACACATATTAACTTACGTGACCATATGTATCGAATTTTGGTTACACTTAATCATGTATGTCTATGGTTTAGTGTGACCATATATGACATTTGGTCAACAATGTTCTGGTGTTGTGGACTTATAAATTTTGTCACTTCTTAAATGTAATCGTACTAATGCTTCAAACATACATTTCTGTTGTTCACACATTCACATTCATGTGCTAAAATATTCAGCAAAAAAAAATTGCAGTCAACTATTTTTAAATATGTGAGTTGTGACAAAACTTGACCTATATGATTATAGCCCATCATACACAATTACCTCATGTGACCATATATGGATTTTGGTAACACTGTTCATTGTGTGGAACATATATTTTGTAACATATGTATTATATATGGGTGTGACTACTGTTTCAATACTTAGTTGTATATGTCACACGTCCTCATATTATAAGTGACTAACTAATTAACAAAAAATTTTCCTAGTAATACTTAGTCACATAAAATAGTCAATGTGTGGACAATGAAATCACGATTGGTCATCCACATAATGAGTTCAAGTGTAGATTTTTATTTGAAATTTATCATACATTTAGTACATAAATATATGATAGTGTGGCCGTTCAAAAAACAGAATATGTGTCGTGATCCTGTTTTTTGACCAGTGAGTCCAAGATAAGCTACTCAAATCTCCATTGGAATTTTTGAAATACCTCAAAAGCAATGCTCTTCTATGTTCCATCAATAGGAAACCGTTAGGTCAAATAATGATCAATTCTGACTATATTTTTAATATATAGTAAATATTTATAATAGATTACTTAATTAAATATATAAAAAGATAAAAGGTATTGGTAGAAAGATGAGAAATTATAGAAGAGAAACCAGAATAAGTCAGAAAAGTGAGATTAAGAAAGAGACCAGAATGTATAAGAAAGGAAATCAAAAGATCTCTAGTAATAATAATCACGAAAGTATGATTCCCGTGTCGTTTATCCCACGATTAGGGAAAGCAACTGATAGCTCGAGAGTCGTTTTGAGAATCGATGCTTGAATGGGATAAGATTGATATTGGTTATCTAAAACTACGAGAAAATTAAGGAAAAAACTTAAAATTTACTTAAGGGAAAACAAATTTTAGCTAAAAACGTAAAATCGGAACCCTAAACTGTGACTTAAAATACCCTATATTTCCAAAAATAAACCTAATGAAAATTTTCACTTTTAATTTGATTTTCTACTTGACTAAAAAGTAAGTTTAAAGAAATAATTACGAACCAAAACGGAGTCAATTGTGCTTAAAAACACGAAAAAATGTGAGAAATAAGCCAAAAAAAGCTTATTATACATAAAGGTAAAAGTGTATAAATAATAGATTTTTGCAAGTTAGAATGAAAAAGGTCCCAGGGAACGTTGGTAGGGGCTTAGTTTTAACGTTTTTTTCCCGTTTTTCTTTATTTATTTTGGGTGTGTTATGAGGTGTTATTAAAATGCGTAAGGACGCGGTAGAGGTCGGGGTTAGAGCTTGCTCGCCCACGGATTCCTTTTCCCATTTTTATTTTTTATTTTTAATTTTTAAAACTTTTTAACTCAGAGTATAAATAAGATGTAAAAACAAACTTTAATGAAGTCTACATTTTTTTAAAAACTCAAAAATAAGCACGAAAATAAGCAATATTTAAGATGATAGGAAATGCTTAAAACTTCCAAAGTCCAAAAAACTAACTGTTTGTGTTTTTTAAGGAGAATTTAAGCAAATAAAATGACAAATAAGCCTATGTCTAAAAAGGAAATAAGAACAAAAATAAGCACAATGATATGCTTAGATAGTCTAAACAGCTAAAAAAAACGCTTAAATTCACTTGAATTCCACTCTAGAAAGCAAATAAGCTAAAATAAGCTTATGGCAATACCAAAATTAGCTAAAATGGGCTATATACTAACCTAAATAGTCTAAACTCGAACCCTAATAGCAATTACCAATAAGCTGATAAGCTAAAATAAAGGAAATAGCATCAAGGTATAAGAATGATTAATCCAACAGTCCCTAGGGGATCTTTGAGCTTCTTTCTATAAGTTAATGGTCCTTATGACGTCTAGCTTATACCATCTTAAAACCTTAACCAAAACATGCCCACATAGAACAGCTTTTAAAAATCATTTTGAAAATCAATTACTCAATGAAAAAGTGGCTTGAAAACAGCTTATTGTACTTAAAACACTTAGTAACTTTTGGTTTTTAAAATGAACAATGCAGATTTTTAAGGCTAAAAACAGATATCAAAATAAGCTAATTATTGAAAAACAAGTTTAAACTACCTTGTAAGAGTAACCTATAAGATAAAATGTTAAACCTTTTTGAAAAGCTAAAAATCATCTTTACTACTGAAAATTAAAATTAAAAAATGGCTATTTTTTTTGTTTTTCTTAGATCTGATGCAATGACATTTAACTCTTTAACTTTAAATAACTAGTGCCGACCTACAATCTAAATTTCTAACATTTTTTTCTATAAATCATACAACTAAGAGTAAATAAAGCAAAACTTACAATTAAAATAGACTTGAGCCTAAGATGCTAATGAAACTGATAAGAACTTATCAAATTCGTCCTTACAACTATAATTAAGGCAAAATACTAGACTAACCTATTTAAACTTATAATCCTTACTCTTAAAACCTAAACTTTAAGATTAAAAATGATAACTTTAAGGGACCAAAATGGTCACTAGCAAGTACTAACTCTCAGTTAGTACTGTCATGCCAAACACCCCTTTATTCTCCGTGAAAAATCCATAATAAGGTTATAAAGTGAGAATTAATGATTAATTATCAGATACCAGATATTAACAAGCTTTTAACAAACCTAATAAGCCATTATAAGAGACATATCAAGTAAAAACAAAATAAGCTATAACCCTTAAGCTAAGAGCAAGATAACAACTAGTATTAACTTGAGCTTTCAAAATACCTAATATACCAAGATTAAATTTGCTAACATATGCTAAATTCCATTCTTTTAAAGTTGATGAAAATCTGATTTGAACATACAAAACTCTTAGAATCTTAACTCATAACCCACAATTGAAATTGAAAACCAATCCTTAAGGTTAAAATGGCATTGACAATCACTAACTCTAGTTTAGTGCTGACTTGTCCCAAAACACTCCTTAAGTAGTCAAGTTCTTTTTTTAGCTTATAAATTTGAATTAGATGGAACAAGTTGCAAATACCAGTTGACAAAATATGCTTTATATAGAAACTATAATTAGATTCATAAGAAAATAAGCCAGTTCAATAAGCTATTTCAAAATATGCTAATCTTTTTGGTTTTTTTTGGACAGTTTTATGAAAAACAAACAAGCAAACTTTATGACATGAAATTTAAATTATACTTAACCTAAACAAAGCAATAATAGCATTATAAGTAAATCTAAGCTATTTAAAGCAGTATAAGTAATCCTAAGCTAGATAAGTGAAAATAAGCTAGGAATGCAAAGTAATAACTTCAAAAGGTAAATTGGAAAAATACTTATAGAGGCTTAGTATTAACATAAAGGCTAATAAGCTCGTGGTGTACTCTAACCTAGGCTCTAGCTTATCCATACGGATATAGCTAGTAAGTCCTTTGTACTTCTCCTATTGCTGTTCATTCATCCAACAAAGCTTAAACCGTATAGATCATTATATTGAACTGGTTTTTTAAGGATTTAAGTATGATTAAGTGAATTAATGAGCTCCAAACTAGCTTAGAGACTAATTGAGCTTATCAAGAGCTTATAACTAGCTTATGGAACAGTAACAGGTTATTAATCATTGTTTTGTATAAAAGTGAGCTTGAGAAAAGAAGGATTATAGTAGGAAAAACTTGATTTCTATTAATGAAAGAGATGATTACAATATGGAAAAATTGAAATTACTATTAAGAGAAACAATAATCTAAAACAGTTTGTAAATGAAAATACATACGCTAAAAATAATTTAAGCTAATAAAATCTCTTCTTTGCTGTGTGTGTGAAAAGGCCCTCTAATTTATAAGCTGAGAGAATGTCTAGGCCTCTCTTTACACGCTCCTCTTGAGTTGATCTTATATCTTGAATCTTTGCCAATCATTAGATCCCATTTATGTCCGTTGGATTCGATTTGTATAATGACCGGATTGGCCTACGTGGCATTACGATGCATGTGTTCAGACCTTTTGTGCTTCTTTTGCACTAGATTTAGGCAAAATCTTAATTCATTGGGCAGTGTTTCTTTTCTTATATTCGTGTGTGTTTCCTTCTTGTGGTGTCTTGTCATATGAGAGGCTTTTGTGACATCTAATCTCTGCAATCATACTCTTGGTACTCGAATCATGAGCCACATCATCATATTTTAATTACCCATTTGTTTTGACGGGAGGTTATTATGAAAAGATGATGAATAGTATAAATGGAATTTCCCGCGCTCTTTTTCTTTCTTTTTATATCTTTGTTTGACCTCAGGTGTGTAAGGGTTGACTTTGGGCCCGGGATTTATAAAAATGGAATTGGGCGGGGTGATGAGGTTTGGGCTTGGTTATAAGGTTGGGTGATTATTGTCGATACGATCGGTATCTCTATTAATATAAAGAGATACGGTGTTAGGCTTAAAGGTTATTTTTAAATTTGTTTCCCGTTAACTATGAGGACTGTTTTTGGGTATTTTGGGTTTTGACTTCATTGCTAGATCAGGGTTTTTGCCACGAGTGTCTTTGTTGACCATTGATAGCATCCTTTCGGCTCTTTGCACTCTTTTCGTTCCTGTGTCCGCTTGTTGTCTGGCCTTTGGATCACGTTTTTCTTGTGATTTTTCATTATCGTACCTACACATTTACAAATAACAAAATACTCAAAATTACAAAGTATATTTTTTGCTCATTTTAATCATTTAAGGGCCATTTTGGATATAATTAGGATATGTGATTTCTCACATATCAAATAAGGTAGAATATATTCAGCTTAGAGGGGAAAGCTATCAGAGGACTCTCAACCTCACCAAACCCACAATGTTCTTCGAAGGAATCGACCAAAGGATACCATTCACAATGACTGCAACGCATAAGGGGGTCGTGTATCTTAACCAATACAACATAAAATCCCTCATGAAGCTAAGTGAAGTGAAGAAGTTCAGTGATGGTACACTTGTAAAGATTTAAGAAAATCTGATTGACATGTTGTCAAAGAACAAGCTAGGCAGCGGCAACAAAAGGTTGAAGGGAAGAGACTAGACCGAATATGATGTCAAGAGTTCAAGAGAGATGCTGAAGAAGATTGACAAGATACTCAGGCACATAGAGCAGCTCAGGAGGCTTGGGGAGTATGTTGTAGGAAGACCTAAGATTGTTAATCCATGTACTTTTGTAAGGCCTTTGTAATCATCCCTCAGGGGGAGATTGTTAGAAACACACTGAATGTCGTTGATTTCATGGCAATTTTTCTCAGTTTTTTTAGTGCTAGGGAGTAATAGGTGCAAAACAAGGGGAAGGGACTATAATGTATTATGTTATTATCCTTAATTACTTCCAAGGTCCCTCCTATCCAGTTGCATATAAAGGAGGGCTTAGGAATGAGTTAAGGGCCGATATTTTCTCTCTCTTTTAATCTTAAATTATTCTTTCTCTCCCTATACTCTTTACCCAAGCCTCTCTCTCTCTCTCTCTCTTCCTCTATCTCTCCTCATCTCTTAAAACTTTCTAGTGTAGTATTTTGTTATGATTATTTAATCTTTATATAAACAAAGCTTATATACATGAGCAATGTCCAAAATGGTTAGCTTACATTTGGAAACTTGGCAATCATGGATGGTAGTACATAATATGATTTATTGTGACTTTGTACATTGTTGCATAACATTCATCATAATATTTGTAACATTTTATATGATATTGTTATTCTTGATCCAAATTACTTTTTGTTGGCATCTCATGGAAAATTATATCAAAATTTCATCCCATTATGTATGTTGCTAAGCAATATTATTCAAGAACGCATTCAAGCATTTTATTTCACTTAAAAGCATGTAACATAAAAATATATCACTTTGTTATTGCAACAACTATAATACATGGCAATCTAGAAAGCCAATACTACTTTTATTCTTGCAAGGCCGTGAATTCTTCCAAAGAGACAATTGTGGTTGATTGTTTTTTTCAAATTCATTCTTCATTTTGATCTTGAGAATGACTTTGCAAATGTCCTCAATGATCGAGTTTTATACCTTTAGTCATTGTTAATTGGATGCATGTTTCCTCGCATTTCCATGGTGAAGATCATGCATATTCTCTTCCGTCATGTGTTGTACTTGACCAACACACACACTTATCAACATGATTGTTCGGAATAAGTTATTTCAAGCTTACGAATATCTTGTCAATATAAGGTCTTCAACAATGATAACTTAAGAAATATCTTCCAAATGTCTAGTCTCTACTCTTAGATGTTCCCATGGAGTAAATTCTCTGTTGGCTCGGGAGACATCATTCTTCTCCCGGAGTTGTTATGAAATGATGAATCACTAAACTCATTCAAGATTCTTGTTTAGCTTTTGTTTTGGCCAAATTTTTTAATTGTGTTTATGTTGTGTCTTATGAGCCAATGCATGGGCTTTTATAGTTGTAGAATTGTAAAAGATCATGCACTATTGATTCCATAGGTTGTGGTAGAAATGATTGTGTGAAGACCATTGTATGACATTAGGAAGAACATTATGCCTTGGTGATTAGAAGTTTTAGGTTGGGAATCTAATGATGCTTTGTTAAAACTAAAGTTATAGTTTGAATATTTTTGGTTTAAAACTGAGATTAGATGATTTAGTACAGCAAAAGCTTAGTTCCTATACATGCATGCAACTGCACCAAGATTGTTCATGCATGATATTTCCATTGTAGTTTGTTGTGTATAGTTCCTTAATCACCATTTGGGATCTTCAAAAATGATAACTTATTGTGTTACAAAGAAAATACTTAGGATCTCAAATGAGTGGTCCAAGATATCATTCCTACCTCAATGTGTATTTTAATCCTTTTTGGATATTTTACACATATTAGACACATAATCCATCAGACAGTAGCAGGGTGTTGCTAAGTATAATATCTCGGACTTATGATCGATGTGTTGTTGTCAAATTGTTAATTTAACCCACCTTAGGGTATGGTGAATTAATTCATAGTTTCTAGGGAAGAAAATCTTTATATCCTTGTTTATTCTTTGTGCATTTTAGTTTTTTATGCAATACCATACCGAACTCAATAAAACATTCTATTTAACTACGTGAGTAGTTTGTATGTTTCCATAAAGTTCTTTTCTTTTCTTTTCTACCCTAATACACATTTGCATGCAATAAAAACACATAGGAAGGTACAGGATGACCACAATACACATTTTCAACACTGGGATGGTGTTGGCGATCTAAAGTAATTTGGTAATGAATTCTGTACTTATTTTTCATTCCATGTCTATCATGTGGAATAGAGCATGGAATGTTATGAATAAGTCGATTTCACACATTTAAATTTGTGAGGCGATGATTATTATAATATTGACAAGATGTAGATCAGATTTCTTGTTTATCGCACATAAGTTTAACATGTAGAATCCGAGATAATGTCAAACATAGTTTGAATAATGCATCGACATCTATCCTTCATCTCGTTAAAACAACAATGTTTTTCAACTTCAATGCCTTTCACATAAGTCCTAGCACATAGCACATAAACACATAAGCTCTAAGCGCACATATATCTCTAATAGGGTATGCAACTGACCTATAGACTTCTTATCTTATTTTTGACCCCTTACTCCCTCAAATCAATATCGTATGGTGCATGTCAGCCATGAACAACCTTAACTAGACTCATGCAATTTGGACATTGGGAAATGTCATGTGAAAATCCTAACCTGTTTAGTCTTGGGACATAGTCTTTCTCTCATTCATCTTACAATTTACTTGTTCTATTGGGTGACCTTTGATTCTTTTAGATCTTTAGTAGCCATTCATACGAAAATTTTACTTGTAATGACAGCGACCGATTGAGATCTTGAACTATGGGTTCATTAATCCTATCATTTTCTACCGAATGAGATGACTTGGGCTCGAGAAAGCTCTCATCAAAGGTTACCTTGAGAGATTCATTAATTCTCATTGTTTTCTTGTTAAAAGTACAGGTATGCTTTATTAGTTTGAGAGTATCTAAAAAACACCTTCGTACAACTTTTGGGTCGAACTTGGTGAGATGTACTTTAGTGTTAAGTACAAATACTTTACAACCAAAAACCCTAAATAGTATAATGGCGGATTCTTATTTTCTAAGGTTTTCGCTAGTACGGGTGTTTTATTAATTAATTTATCTAATTAAACCCTATTAAAGATGTATGATATATATAGTGCATGGTCACCAAAACTTCAGTGGGAATGGATGGCTACGTCTACATAGCACGGTCTCTCTCTTAATTTGCGATGTGTTCTTTCACAATTCCACTCAACTGAGATTGTGAACAGGTACTTGACAAGTTTATAAGAAATTAAATGTTGTTCACAAATTCTCCCCAATTTGCAATTTATCAAAATTCGCTACTAGATTTGTATAATTGAAATTATAGAACCAATCATGTTGGTTTTTAAAGCTTTTTATTAAATATTTTAAATTTTTCTAATGACTTCTTTTCCTTAGACTTACAAACACAACCAGTGGTGTTTGAGTGTTCATCAACATTCATTTAAAGTGTGTGAAAGTTGCCTCTGTAAATTTGAAGTAAAGATGCGAACCAAACAAATACTAAGTTGTACAACTCTAAAACCCTAGTAGTTGACACTTCATTTCTAGTCCTATTGTTTCCATTACCTTGACTCCCTAAACCACATGTATCATAAAAGTGTCTTTAGTGCTTTAACATTTGGTAGGTTACCTTATTGCTAAGTTGGTTGATAAGTTTTGAACTAACATTATTTGGCGTGAACCTAACCTTCTATGCCAAAGTGTTGAGTATCCTACCTACGGATGCAAGACAAAATTTGTTGTTTGGAGTTATCTACAATTTACTATATCAGTATATAAAACCATTTCTATTATGTCATTTTAGCAAAGCTTTTCTACCATTTTTACAAATATTACAATTTAGTTTAGTAAAGCTAACTACGCAATCATCATCCCATAATTGACCTACGCTAATGAAGTTAAAAGCTAGACCACTAACATGCTCAACATTGGTAATTGTAATGGAGTCATAAGTAATATTACCTCTACCGACGACCTTTCCCTTAAGGTTGCTCCCAAATATGAGATGTCATACCATCATAAACCATTGGTACGACCTGTACACAATCGTTATTCCTGGTCATGTGCTTTTGGTTACATCAATATCCACTCATCCAATCGTCCGGTAATATATCACATTTAAGACATACCTCTTGTGAGTCGATCGCCATGAGACATGTTGTGCCATTTTGATGTTCGTCGCCGTCTCCTCGATATGCTCCCATGCTCCTATGACAAATGCCCTTATTCTCCTTCGGATTCACCAACACTCACTAGCAAAGTGTCCTTCTATCCCGCAATTGTAGCAAGCTCCTTTTTGTGTCGAGCTTTCACCACCTTTGTTCCTCCGTAAAGCTTTAACTCAGCCTTTAACGAATCGATACCACCATTACAAATCTTGATTTTCGTACCCTTCATTTTGTCCGAACGATATACCCTTGCGGAAGTTACCTAGCAAAAAAATTAAAATGCTCAGCTTCTTGTTCTTTAAATGTCTTCGTCTCTTCCTCCTTGACTATCGTTGTCATCACTAGTTTATTCCCTAGTGACTTTAGCTTTGAGAGCTAATGTTTTCACCTTTTCTTTGGTGGTCTTAGATCTTACGCCATTATTATCTAAGACCATTTCATAAACCTTGAGATTTTCGATTAGCTCATCAAGATGAAGTGTAGCCAAATCTTTGGCTTCTTGACGAGGTGTCATTTTATACACTTTTTTAGGGTCGTTTAACCTCCTAAATCGTGCATTTAGGCCCAAAATAGGTACTTAATCGTTCTTTTTTAGGTATTTAGCATTTGGAAGGCATTTGGAAGAAATACACGTGACTTGGGCTCATTTGGAAAAGAAACGGACAAGACTACGGACCTACACCAACATCTCTTAAGATTGTGCTCACAGCGGCTGGAGACGGCGTCACCAACTCTACACGACGCCGTCACCACTTAGTGACGCCGTCATAACATTTCATGACAGCGTCAGCATGCACTGACTCGCACGCAGATCTAGAATATTATACTCACGACGGCGTCACGATTAAAATGCGACGTCGTCGCAGCGATTTATATGTATATACAAATCTGTTTTTAGGGTTTTAAGTTTGTAACTTTTATAGTAAAGAAAAGGGACGAGCCCTAGTTCGTTATAGCAGTGTGGGACGATTTCAGGCTCAAAACATTTGTACTTCCTTCAATTCTTGTTTTAATCTCAGTTAAGACTATCTTAATCATTCAATATGTCTTGTTGTGTGATTCTTATATGTTATTACTTTATCTTTAAATTGCTTGGCTAATCCTTCTATTGTGTTCATTTATGATTGTAGCAAAGCTAGAATGTAGATCTTGAATGGCGGAGGCTTCTTGAGTGATGTATATGCATGTTAGGTATTAGATGTAGGTTCCGAATTCTAACTTCACTTCATATCACGAATCTAGAATATGGGAAAAGAAGAAGAAAGAGGATCGAAAGAGAGAAGGAGAGAGAGAGTGAGAGATGAGTGAAAAAAAAGATTTTTAGATTTAGAAAAAAGATATTATGAGCAATTAGATATTTCATTTGGAAAATATCTTATATATATTATATATTCCATACAACGCGTGGGGACTATTTAACTAGGACTGGGCTCGGGTTTTGTTTAGGATTAAACCCGTAACATATATCATTAATTTAGATTATCTATCGAGCTGATTCCCGATAATAATTTTTTTACAACATTACTACTTAAAGACCGCAAGCTCATCGTAGAGGGAACGTGCTTCTTGTTCGATCAATAAATTGAGGCTAACAATCTCCCCGACGTGAGGTCATTGAACTTGGGAACGTTGCTTCCTTTATTGAATCAATAAAATTGAGGCTATACAATCTCCCCGAAGTGAGTTTCATTGATGACAACTACTTCTTGAGATCTGTGAGATTGCTTTTGTCGTTTAAGCTCGAGTGTTCTTGGTCTTTGTCTTTCGTTTATCTGTTGTAGCCTTGTTTCCTTCATGCTTTGCGATCTTGACCTTTGTAGCCTTTGTAATTGTCTTTTTCGTCCCTTTGCCATCTTGCGATTTGTGTCTTTGCACAAATATGCTTCATATTTTTGCTTTTTACTTGGAAAGCTTCAAATCAGCGTTTGCGGAAGTCTTTGTCTTTATATCTGGTTTCTAGATAGTATTGTCTTCGTAGATTGAGCATTTGTATGGATTGGAGGTTGCCGTTACCCCGGTTTGACTGCTAGTTTACGTTAGTGAAATCAAGTACTATTGATTTGAAATCTATCGACGTGTCACTCGCTAAAGTGTTTTTGTAAACACATCGAGAGTGTTCTTGTTTTTATCAAAATTCTCAACGTCAAATTCATTTACTGGACCAAATTCGATATCCGTTGTCCTAGTTTGATTCATATAGAATAGCGCAAAGTCCCTACCGCAGTGCTGTTTGAATGATGCACTGGATGGATTTCCATTCGTCATTGTGTATACTATTGGTATCACTCTGAATGTTCTGGCAAATATCACAATGATATTTCGTATAGGTCTGATAACAGCTTGTGAACATGATGATGTTCAACACAGTGTTGAAATAGAATGTGTCCTATCGTGATTTTGATGATCTCTTGGCTATAGACAGATTAGTGCAATTTTGCGTTTTAGTACTCGGAGGCTGGAGCATATTGCCACCTATTCAATTCAACGATTCTCTGGGAATGATGATGTCAATAGATAACGGGTTATATCTCCTATGAACAAATGAGCAAGTTTATGTTTAGGAGAAACCCGATATGGCTGGGAAGGGTTTCTGGTATTTGTGCAATTGGCAATTCACTTGGGTCCATGATGTCGTTTTCATGTCAGCACATCAACGTGTGATGCTGTCAGCATATGTATTGACCCCGGTTTCTGCTTAGTTGTGTGGAGGGCTTCTTTGGTTTAGACCATATTATCCAGACATTTCTTTCTTTAATTGCTCATGCCTTCAATTGCTTACAGGACGTCATTACTAACACCGTGTTGTGATTGTTCCAGTGTTAGCTCAATCTTAGTCGGCATTATTTCCAATATCATATTCTTCTCCCATTCATACCTAAGGACTTGCTTTTTCTACTTTGGATTAATCCTTGGTAGATCCTCCGGTTCTGGTTGGATCAATCGGATTGATTATTAACATGACCACCTTATGACTTCAGAAATCGTCAGTGAATCTTAGATGTTTGTTGGGTATCAGATCAAACCATAAATCTTTTTCTTACTGTTTAGCTATTGAGTCGAATAGATCCATATTTTATAATCATTTTCTCCTTATTTTATATAATAACACTTAGTTTTTTAAATACCTTGTTGATTAAAAGAATGGTCTTGAAAAATCCGTTATGGGAGTAAATATGGGTCAGCATTGAATTGTTTGGGAAATTTTGATAATGTTTTGAATACATAAGAATGGTCGTTGATGATGTATCCAAGAACATTAAAACTTTGTTTTTCGAAAAACTCCCCCTCAAAAATAGGACCAATTGAGAAATTATTGTCTTTTGAAAACACTATGAGGGATGGAGTGTTGAACACACAATTTTGAAAGATTATGAATTGTCATCGAGAAATTCTTGAAAAATTGTGTTCAACTTTTTGAAAAACCAGATGTTAGAGGACTTCTCTTCTAACGGTAAGGGTAAGCGCACTGAAACGTACACTATCCTTTTTCTTGAGCTAAAAACATTGAATGTCTTGTAAGAACAGCTCAAGACCGAGAAACGTTAATTTTCTCGTTGGGAGGATAAGTTATAAACCTTCCTTTATTTGAAGTCCGGGTTATGTACTGACATTTGCACATAAGCCATTTAGAAAATTAGAAATGACATGTTTTGAAACTATTTGAAAACTCTCGCTCGAACTTCATTTACACACCCGTGTCAATGTTAATCGACATTTCTAAGCACGTAAATGTTATCGATTCCAAGAGACATGTCGAGAAGATTCTTTTTGAAAATTTTCTGATTTTCTGATTTTGTATATATTTACCTGTTGTCCTCGGCATTGCTATATGATGGTGGAATAGTAATTCCAACTCTTGTCGTGATGTAGCTGTCTTGACTGCTAGAGGAACAACTTTTGGAACCAGCTTTGAACTTGACGGTTCGTTGCTGTGGTCGTGAATTCTGAGTTCTGAACGGTTATGATCAGAAGTCATTTGATGAAGAACGAGGCCTGAACTGATGTGAACAGACATCATTCCTATGAAGACCGAGGCTTGATCTGCTGTGATCAAACGTCTTGACATGAAGACCGAGGCTTGAACTGCTTTGTTCAAACATCATTTGACATGAAGACCGAGGCTTGATCTGCTGTGATCAAACATCTTGACATGAAGACCGAGGCTTGAACTGCTTTGTTCAAACATCATTCCTATGAAGACCGAGGCTTGATCTGCTGTGATCAAACGTCTTTTTAACATTGATGACCGAGGCTTGAACTGCTGTGCTCAAACGTCATTTATACATTGATGACCGAGGCTTGAACTGCTTTGTTCAAACGTCTTTTGACGTGAAGACCGAGGCTTGATCTGTTGCGATCAAACATCATTTTATTGTTCATTTCCAAAGCAAACAGTACCCAGAAATTTCTCTACAAAATTACACAACAGCTTGAGA
>BQNB010120802.1:0-20569 GCA_026074375.1 Tanacetum coccineum | reverse complement strand
TTTGTTATTGATGCCGTATACTTTCTGTTAGTGTTTCCTCCTCTCAGATATTCAAGCTCATTATTGAAGAAGAGATCAGCAAGGACAGTGAGACGACCTCGAGTTTCTTGCAAAGATAGAGGTTTGCTGAGGTCATAGGGACATCAATTTCCTTTAGAGTTGTTCTAGTCAAGTTGTTCAGATAGAGCATGATAACATTCTTCCATGTTGTATTCTAGTTCCACACAACTTTTGCATGTTCCTTTAAGAAGATTATAAATTGGTCCTACTAAATCAGCTTTTCTCAGTTTGTTGATCTTGAGACGGTTATAGCAAAGGCATAGAAGTCGATAGGAGTGCTCATCAAATCATCAATGGAAAGAGGAGGTTTTTCTTCATTTGCTAGGTCATTGAGCCAATTTTGTACCGGTTCATTATCAACTGATTTGCCTTTATTCCATTCAGGATCAGGAGTAGGAGCTCTTTGAGGTTTCTTGAACCAATCATGCTTTAGAGCAGCCTTAAATTGGGTTGTTCATTAGTGTTACCCATGTCATCTTCTTGATTAAAGGGCATATCAGTATCTGCAGCCTCAAAGACTGTTTCCCCATGCTTGTACAGACTTACCAGTTGATTTTGGCTGAGATGAAGTGTTACTTTTTGAAGAACCAGTTAACTTTGGATTTTTGGGCGGTTCTGCATCCTTGCTTGTCGTCCTTTTCTTTAACCCTTGGTCTGGTCTAGTAAGAGGGTCTTGATATTTGTCATCATCATCATGCGGTCTTTTCTTGTATTTGATTAAATCAACAACTCCTTGATCCATAACGTTTTCATCCGCTATCAATGACTCTATAAAAGCGTGATACATAGTCTTATTTTCAAGATGTTTGTTGAATGACTTGGATGCATGCATGGAATCAAACAGGGCTTGTTTCAGATCAAACTCAGCAAGTGCAGTCTTATCATATGATTTTATTGTATACTATGACTTTTGCTGCTTTTCTGCATGTTCCAGATCTCTGAAGTTCTTTTCTTGTACAAATACAACATAAATAAAGTCTTCCAAAGCACTTCCAAAGCTGAAGATGTCTTCTGAGTTCTCCTTGTCTTGAAACTTGTACTCCAGCTTGGATCTTCATTGTCTTTACTTGTACAGGAACCATTGTAGTATGCATGAACTGGATTAACTTCCCCCTAATCCATGCAGCATGTCTTGAAAAGCTTTCTTCATAGACTCCTTTTTGGCGAAGTTTCTGAATCAGCTTCCCCCCAAACCAACATCCCTATCTTAAGCAGATTCTGAAACTTTGAAGTAGCTTGAACAATCTTCTACTTGTCATTGACGTGCACAGCGGAATTTTGTAGAAGTCAAACCACACCAACGACCACTGCTTCTTGTCATTAGGGCTTGGTGAATATTCGTTTGGGGGTGCATGCGAGAAATCAGCAACAATTCTTCTCACGTATGCAGAATACTTCATAAACCATACTAAGTAAAGTAGTATACACTACTTCCCCCTGGAAGTTGACATGGTAACATCAAAGTCAACTAAGTCCCGGATGTACACATTTTCCCCCATGATGGTTGCGAACTCTCAGAAGCATCATTGTTGTGTACGCACATATACTCGAGAAGTTCTTGTCTTAAGCACAAATCTTGAAATCCAAACAAAGCATTACCCTCTTGTCTTCAGAAACCGTAGAGGAGATGAAGCAAGAATCAAGAAAACTTGGTATAATCAAGGTCTTGTATATGAATGTCGTTGTAGAACTTTGAGAATTTTGCTTAGACTGTGAAGTACCTTTGTCTTGGAATCCCGTGAGAATTGCTGATTACATCTCAACCTTTGAATTCTCTGGCTAACTTTACCAACCTCGTATTCTGTCGGCTATTGTTGTGATCACTTGGTGAAGTAAACCCGATATACCAAACTTGAAAATGAAGTGAAATCCCCCAAATTTGTTACTTAAGCTTGCACTGTTGTGATTGAAGAACGGTGCAAGATTAAATCTATAAGTACTCTATACCCCACCGGAAAAGTATAAGAAGTACAACACCTCTTGAAATTATCCACATCGTCTTCTGCGTGTGACACTGAGTACTACAATGTAACTCCTTTAAGTGATAGTTAACCAGGTCTGCAACCAACCACCCCTGACTGCTGGTAACTAGATAATTCAAGTCTTAATCATAAGCTGTATACGGTCAAGCAAGTCATCAATCGATAGATTGGGTTTAAAGAAAAGGGGTAGCAAATAGAAGGAAGTCTCGATGATGAAATAAGTAGACGCCTTCGTGAAATCTAACTTCAAGCTCAAATAAGGGATACCAAATCAACTTCGTGATCACTTGTCATCGTAGTCCGAATCTCTAGCCGTTTGTCATTTATTGAATCTTTTTCGGATCGTTTTTAGTGTTATGTATCGTGTTTGTTGTTGTTAATTAATTGTCCTTGTATTCCGAATTAAACTCAAAGTTGAGATGTTGTGATTTGATGTTGTTAATTGGTTGTCCTTTTAAGTTCAAGTATGTAAATTAAGCCCTTGAGAGTTGTGAGTTAATGGTCCAAAGATTGTCAATGTAAAGCAAATCTCAACTCACAAAACGCAATCATGAACTAGACAAAACGCAGTGAAGAGCCTTAGGCAAAACGCAGTCAAATCTTGAGGCAAAACGCAGTCAAGAAATGAAATGGACAGAGTCTCCCCTAGGCAAAACGCAATAAGGGTCTTCAATTAGGCAAAACGCAGAGGCAAAACGCAACCTTTCATAAACCAAAACGCAGAGCCAAAACGCAGGAACCAAAACGCAGAACCAAAACGCAGGAACCAAAACGCAATAGGCAAAACGCAGGACCAAAACGCAATAGGCAAAACGCAATACCCAAAACGCAGAGGCAAAACACAATAACCAAAATGCAGAGCCTAATAAGACAAAACGCAGTACATTGTCCTTCACAAAACAACAAACCGCAGTACTTTCTCTGACAAATCGCAGAAAGCAAAACGCAACCCACAAGCAAAACGCAATCAAGAACACCCCTTATATAGACAAAACGCAGCCAAGAAAAAATCTTCAAACTTTCTTGTAAGCCACGAAATGATGTTAAAACTACCAAGTAATGATGCAAGGGATAGTTCTAAGCCCAAAAGTACAAGTCTTTAACATCTTTAACCACAAACAAATATCAAATCTTGATTTTTCTTGGAATATTTTTTGAACAAAAAAAACAAAAACAACACCACGAATACATTACACCCCTGGTTAGCTCTGATGCCAATTGTAGAACATAAATGACATACAAGAACAGGGATTAAAACTGATCTGGAGGTTGGATAAAGTGAAATAAATGAATAGCCATTTTATTAGAGAATTAAGGAAGAGAGATGGGAAGAGTGTGTATGTTAGAGAGAGAACACACACACTTACACTTTTACAAAAGTGAGCTTCACCCCTCTATGAAAGTATGGAGGGGGTATTTATAGTCCTAGTGCCACATAACTATCGTAAGTAGTCATTATTAGTCCCTATGTGACACGCTATAAATAAGCTAATGTAATTCCGTATTTGTCACCATATTTTAAGGCTAACAGGATATATAGATATGTGACAAGCGACAAAAATTTAATAAATTATTAGAGCATCCACAATGGTGAAGCTTTTCAATAGGTTTATAAATTGCCAAGTCATAAACTTATAAAGCTTTTGATAATATAAACCTCATACCACTATGTATAAACCTTTTACAACAATATTAAATGTTCAACCATAACATATGCATTAAATTATAAATAAATCTAAGATCTTGGACCTTTTCATGCCAAATAGATATAAACTATAAGCTCACTATGATTGAAACAAAAGATAATTTTTTTATAAGTTTTAAACCTTTTTATAAAACTCCCATTGTAGATGCCCTTAGTATAAACTAACACGTAAATATGATTATTTTAGTTCATTTAATGTCATATACTATCGTTTCACAAGCTAGAAAATTCCATTAAAATATATACATACATTGACAGCACATAATCACACAAACCATCTAAAACATTCCTTTCTATGCTTTTTTCAAGAACAGTGGAAAGTTAAAGGAGGCTATCACTCTCTTTCTCTCTCTATCTGCTTCTTTCATCCATGGACAAGCCTCAATGGCCACAGGTATATATCTTCTTCCCCACTAAAATCCACACAATAAAAAGTTGAATTATCATCTCATTTCTTGAGTTTATGATCATATGAATTAAATCTAGCTGTTAGCAAAAGGTTTTCTCTAAAGATTATGATATATGATCATATATAACTAGTGTACATGTAAGTCTCCACTGATCTTCAAGTGTCTTTTCTTCCTTTTCTATCACTTTTTATCTTTTCAATATGTATCTTGCACTTTACTTTTGATAGTTTATCAAAATATATAGTGTACAAAATATATTAATTTTTGATGCGTTCCTTTTTCTTGAAGATTGTTTTTTTATAGATTCTAAAAAGCATAAAGCTATTGTCTTTAAAACAATTGCTTTTAATTTGTTTTGTTCATTTGTCTGCAAATCTTGAAGCTTTAATATATCTTTATGTCTAATTATCTCTTTATTTTTACAAATTATTTCTTGCTTTTTATCCGCTTTATGCTTTATTTTTTGTGTTTAAATAGGAGATAGTGGTGAAGCCAATGGAAGAAACATTAGTACCCAATACAACAAACTCAAATAACAATTCCAATATCAATAATAGTAATCTTTTGATAAGGCCATCTTCAAGTTCTTCATCCTTTGAAAGAAGGGCTAGACCACAAAAAGCAGCAGCTGTAAATTGTCCAAGATGCGATTCAACGAACACGAAATTCTGTTATTACAACAATTACAGTCTTTCACAACCAAGATACTTTTGCAAGACTTGTAGAAGGTACTGGACTGCAGGTGGAACACTGAGAAACATTCCTGTTGGTGGTGGATCAAGAAAGAATAAGAGATCATCATCATCATCAACAACATCTTCTAGTAGTTTATCGTATTCATCAGTGTCGAAAAAGTTTCCTGATCTAGGTATACCTAGTGCATCTACAACACTCAGTCAAAACCCTAGGATCCATCATGATCATTATGGACAAGATCTAAATTTAGGGTTTCCATCAACTCATAATTTCAAGAATGTTTCGGATTATATTCAAACACAAAACTTTGATGCTACCAGGAATACGAATCCACCAGCTTCGGCTTCTACTACAAGTAGCACAACTACTCAGCTTTCGGCTTTGGAGCTCTTGACTGGAATTACAACAAGGGGGACCATAAATTCCTTCATGGGGGTTCCAATTTCTAACCCTAATTCGGTTTATTCACCTTCAATGATTTCTATGCCAGAATTCAAGATTCCATCACTTGGTTTTTCATTAGATGCAATGGGAAGCAGTGGCGGTGGTGTTGATGGTGACTCGTACGAAAATGGTAATGGCGGAAGGGTTTTATTCCCATTTGAAGAACTGAAAATAAACACATCAACAAGTCTTGATGATCCTAGTGTTGTGCAAAACAGAGATGACCAGAATAGTGATACAAATGGATTCTGGAATGGAATGATGGGCGGAGGATCATGGTAATAAGTATATATATTTATAGTCATAATCGCGTAAAAAGCTAAATATTTTCATATGAACCGTGATGAGTTTTGCATCAATTTTACAAAGTTGTGCATCATCCGCTTTACTGATGCACCATACTACGTTTCTTTAGTTAATTCGCAAAATTTGTGAATCAATAAAGTTGATATATGCAAAACTTTGTAAAGCTAATGTACAACTAGTTACGCTTCTTAGGCATATATATATTTAGTTTCTTACAAAATTCTTAGCTTATATTTTTATAGTGTTATATAATAGTATAAACCATATTTGTGGGGAATCTTGTTCATTTCAAATCTTGTTTCGAGTTCTTGAAAAAAGACTAACTTTGATTATATATTCAAGTATATGTATATGTTATGTGATCCTTGAGTTACATTCAGATGCAGAGTGCCATGGGGTATTAATTTGGGATGAACAGCATGTTAATTAGAAGATCTAAGATTGCGAAGAATTGTACGTTCATAAGAGTTTAAAAGGTATTATAATTGATTATTCCTCATATGCTCCTATTCATCAGTAGCCATCTTTATATATAGATGAGCCATAAGACTATACAAAGAAAATGACAATCACAATTAATGATACATAATTATTAATGTCAATCAAGGCAATCACAATTAATGATAATTGCTAATGACAGCTAATAAAAGGTAGAAGGTGAATTGGTGATTTTTATTATGTTTTTATTGGTGAATTGGGCTTTTGAGGGTAACAAAATTTGGATAATGAACAATTATATGGTATGTTTATTGAATTTCTTGATGGATATTAGTATGCTTTTATTCGCTATCATCCAAACCTTTTCCACCATTCTTTTGTGCCATAGCTATAACTTCTTTTCCAAAACCCTCTTTCTATACAAATATAATGTGTATAAGTACGCACATAAGGCTATAATCTAGTTTGGGAAATGTCACAAAAGCCAACATGTTTTAATTATTGAAAAAAACATTATAAAGAACTTTTTGTTAGTTGATTAAGCCACTCATTTTTTTATCTTAATTGTTAAAAATAAAAACCCTTTTGGCAAATTTGCCTGATTTTATTTGGTTGAATTGAATGGGTTACGTTGATGTTGTAAACTTATTTTACATTTTTGATGATAATGAAGCTTAACTCGCAGTTACAAATGCAAAACAATGTCAAATGAGTTTGTAACATCAATATAACCAATTCGTTTTAGGTTAAAAAACAAGTCAAGGTCGTGAAAATAACTTTTTCAGCAATTAAAACTCAGAGCAATGCTAGGCTCACATAAATTTTACAAACAAAAATCCACACATACATGTGTCATGTGAGTTGTACCAATTAGATTGCATGAAATTTTCTCTTTCTTACTTTTCACTTTCCATAATCAAGTGACACATGTAGGTGTGGATATATTTTTGTAAAAATTATGTGAGTCTAGTATGTTGGGATCAAAATATGTTGCGATTTTGTGACATTTGCCCATCTTGTAAAGTTTGGAATTATGATCCATGGTCTGCTATTGCTTGTGCAAACTCAGTTAGTAATTAAGACTTTTGTATCTAGCTTCTTTCTAGTGCGTTTTTTTTCTTTCACTTTTCTATATATGAAACTCCCAGTTAACCTAGTAAATAAAATATCTGCAGAAAACTGATTCACAACTTTTGTAAAGGTGATTTGTAATTTTCGTGAAACTACCCCAGTACCACATATATATTTATCTTCTTATATTTAGTTTTAAGGGAATTTCATATATACCCAATAAAAGTTTAAAAATTACATATTTTCCCAAAACACAAGTTATCAATGCATGATGTACAATGCTCTTAAAGCATGCTTTGAGAATATATGTAATTATTGAAGTTTCCTTGGGATATATGTAAATGCCCCATTAGTTTACATACATTTTATGTATATATGCAAGTAAAAATGCTATTCAGGTGTGATGACATAAATGTTAGGATTGAGCATGAAAAAGCATGCAATTAAATAGTGGTGAAATGAAAGGCCAGGTTTGTACACATACTAGCTTTAGCGTGTGTTCTGGGTGTTGTGCATGTTAAGTGTCTATGTGGGGCATGAAAAAGCAGTAGTGTTTTGATAGATATGATGATTAATGCGCTTGAAATCACATGTACATGAAGAATTAAAGATGAAACTGATACACCTGCTACAACTGAAAGTTTCAACTACTTTATTCACATATCATCCATCTCATCTAGCTTGCATGTTACTAGCAGTAGTATAAAATTTAATATAAAATATGGGGTAGTAAAAACTTGGCCTAAGTTTTTTTTCTTTTACCTTTTCTACTTTATAAAATACCTGAAAATTGTACACAAAACATTATTCATGATGTTACCATCAATTGTAGTCGTATTTATCCTCCTACTATATGTTCTTACTTAAATTCCTACTCACGAGATTTTGACAAGTGCTAGAATTGACGGTTTGAATGCATTGTGTACGTAAAAAACAAATAAGAATACAGTGTAAATGAATATAGCAAAACTCTTTTCAATAACAACAAACGTGTAAATAAAAGGGAAAAAGAAAGGTCTGAGCTAGAAACCCTAGTACAGTACATATTATTGAGTGCTGTGAACATGTGATGGTCAGAAACATTCCCCTCGGTGAGTGTGCTAAAGTTAAAGGAATAATCATCAAATGACTCCAATCCCATACACAGGTTTCTTCATTTTAATAAGGAATGATAGCATTTCAACAAGAAGATTAAGTCATAGGACAAAAAAATAATTAAAAATGAGAAGTATGAAATTTTTTTAGATATGCCAATTAGATTAAAAGCCTAGTTTATTAGAGTATAGTTTAATAGGCTCGACCTGTTTGTGAGTTTAAGGTCCATTAAAATTTTATTTCATGTAATCAATATAAATTGTGGCTTAATAATACATCACAACTTATGAGGGATTAACTAAATGGCTAAGTTGAGGCTAGGGGTGTTAACGATCCGAGTCGAGTCGAGTTTTAGCCTAAACGAGCTAGGCTTGTTTAATAACTACTCGGCTCGAGCTCGACTCGAGCTCGAATAAACTTTTATAAGTTAGCTCAAGCTCGAACTCGAATGTTTTTATATTGTTTGAGCTCGGGCTCGAAGCTAGTTTAATTTTTATAACTTTTATACTAATCGGCTTATTTATTAACTCGAGCTCGAGCTCGAAAAAGCTCGTTTGCGATTAAAAAAATAGTTCTAAAGGTCAAAGTAAATTTTTTATAATTATAACTTATGATAAACACTAATTTGCATTAAAAATGCAAGAGAGTACAATATTGATACTTAAATTTTTTTAACTTACAAGTTAGATGTAATCTATGAAAAATGGAAATGGGTCTTTGTTTTATAAGGACTCGCATCTCTCCACTTTCTTTTCTTTTTCAATGTGGGATAGTTAAATTTGCTTTTATACTTATAACTCTTATTCAAAGGTATAATATATGTTTTTTATGACAAATTTACGCTTACAAATTTACCAACTAAACTAATTAACAATGTTAAAACACTTAATCTTACAATCATAATTTAATACATAGTGTAATTAAACAAGTTATTAAGACTTACAAAAAAATCTAATGAAAAAAGAAAGATAACGTAACAAATATAAGAGCTATTATTTAAAACATGCATATTCTTATATCAATTATAAATCCTTAGTATACGTATTTTACATTTTTATATGCACGAATGTTAGAAAGAATATAGTAACACAAACATTTTGTATTTTCATTGATTAATTTTAAACTATTGAACTTCATTGTGATTTATTTTATTTTGAATGTTTTTTTTTGTTTGGCTCTGTCATGGTAGTTTATTGTATATGCTTACGTTAGATGAAACATGTAAATGATGATTTTGTTGTTGTGGTTGTACAAAATCTATTTAGGGGTTCTAATTAACCTAATGTTTTGGTTGTCCACGAATCTGAATAACCTATGAATGATTGAAGCAATTTTGTAAACTAAGTTATTGTGGATTTTAATCATATTTGATCATTTAGGGATTTTAGCCCGGCGGCTGGAACCATGTTGCGCTCCTAAAGTCGAACTAATGCGGGATTATAATATGCCAACTCTCAAAGTCCGATCATATACACCTCCTAGCTATATTATCTGTCACTTTTAAAGATCCCTTGAAGGTCAAGGAGTTCCAAAATTAAATAAGACCATTGGGGCAATGTATTGAACAAATTATACTATGCCATCCACACACACTTTGCCTTGAATTAAGGAATTCTCACCTACCACCCTCACCAATTTCCAGAGGTGTTGAGGAGTTGGTTTAGTTGTCATTTATAGAAGACAATGCTTGACCATAGTTTATCAAAGTCTACAGGTCGAAAGGATTCTTTGTTGTTGTTGATTTAGACTGCTATCATTGGTTCTGTAAGTCAAAAAGATTATCAATGATAACATGTATTCCAAGAAAAACATCATAATATCTATGTGATCATTTGTCCAAATAAGTTTGTTCTTTGTGTGCTTGCATAACCTTGATTTCTATATTGCTTTTCTTAGTGGTTTTGTATCGGAGAGTGCTCATATCATAGTAACTTTGTTATTTATATGTTAATCTATGCACATCATATGAGATCCTTTTGGGATGTTTTCCGTTGCGTCCTTCGTGTTAATAAATGTTATTTAGCTGTTAAATCCCAATAGTTTGATACTCCCTCTGTCCCACTTTAATTGTCCTCATTTGACTTTTTGAAATCTTTTTTTTCAACTTTAATCTTTAATATTTTTATTTTTGTTCTATAATACTTTATGAAAATTATACCAATGAAAATATATTTAAAAACCAATCCATTCATATATTTTACATCAAGTATTATATAACACAAACAAAAATATTAAAGATCAAAGTTGCAAAAGAAATACTTTGTTAATACAAATATTCGCGCAAAAACGATATTTATATTTAATGATCTTCATGTTTTGATAATAACAAATATAATGTCATACTACGTAAAACGTTACGTAAACAAGTTATATAGTCGAAAGTTTACTTGACGCCGACAAATCACTTAAGGTATGAATATGGCATTATTAAACATAGTTAATGATCAAAGAATAATATTATCATTTGCATAAATCTTTTCTAATCAAATGATTTAAGTTAACACATGATTAATTATAATCTAGTTATATTAATCATATAAGACAAAATAAGATTAACCATAAGTGGAAACAATCTTTCCAAATCTAGAAAATCTGTCCCTATTGGTGATAAGAAATATTTTCTTCTCAAATAATCTATTAAACTAGTTTTAATAAGTACAAAAAAATATTTTGTATAGATTTGGGGTTAATCACAAAATGACAAATGCTGTCCCAGCTCCACCCACAGATCCACCAAATACACGGGACGGATCCAGGGTATGGGAGATCTATGAGTCACACGAATCATTTCCCTGGGACATATTTGAATTTCAAAAGGTTGCCTATAAATACCAACCTTAAGCTTTTATTTTATACAACTCTTGAAAAATATTTTCACACACATATTTGACCTTTTGTATATTCTTTTATCATTATACTTGTTACATAATCTATTACAAGTGATCAACTCATTCTACTCTTTAGTGAAGAACACTCAAGAAGACGTCACGCTTTAAGTGTTAATAGTTTAGTTGTGTCATCATGTTTGTGATAATCATTCATCTTGTATATCTTGTGTTGTGTGTATCATATGTGTATGATAGGTTAGTATTTAGGCCATAAAATATATAGTGTGTTAGATTGGTTCTATCTCAAAGTAGAACTTGGTATTTAGCTTAGTACTATAAAAAGTGTAAGCGATGTGTATGGTTTTCTCCGCCTAAAGGGAGCTTGTTGACATAGTGAAGATAACACTCAAGTTGGGTACTTGGGGAGTGGAGTAGGGCGAAGAGGAGCTTCATAGCCAAACCATTATAAATCATTGTGTCATCGGTTTGATCTTTCTTATCTTTACTTGTTTATATTTTGTAGATTAGTTACTTACTTATTGCATCGCTATCATATACACTTATGTATATCTCTTGAGTTCACATAAACGGTAAAAACTTTTCAACCCCCCACCGCTTCTAGTTTCCACAATTGGTATCAGAAGCCAAGGCCACCCAAGATCTTTAACGTATATTGTACATTAAAGCTTGAATCGATCTATAGATTCAGATAAATATCTAAAAGGGCAATCTATGCAAAGGCCACCTCTTTTTGAAAGTGTTCATTTTATTTATTAGAAAAATAGATTTGAAACTTATGTGAAAGCAAAAGATTTAAATCTTTGGCATATTATTTTGAATGGTGATTTTCCACCGGTTGCTAGATACAAAGAAACCTAAGTTTTAGAAATAGTTCCTTTTGAACAACAAAATGATGATCTTAAAAAGAAACTTGCTAAAAATAATGAAGCTATAATGGTTCTTTATAATGCTTTACCTAAAAAGGAATACGAAAGAATTTTTATGTGTAAAATGGCTAAAGATATTTGGCAATCGTTGTTAATCACACATCAAGGTAATAGCCAAGTAAAGAATAATAAAATTGATCTTCTTGTTCAAGAATATGAACAAGTTACTATCCTTGAAGAAGAATCTATTGATAGAGGTTTTGCTAGATTTAACACTATTATTACTAGTCTTAAAGCTCTTGATGAAGGTTTCTCTAGCAAGAACTATGTTAGGAAGTTTCTTAGGGCTCTACATCCTAAATGGAGAGAAAAGGTCACGGCGATTGAAGAATCGAAAGATTTGTCATCACTAGCTCTAGACGAGCTTATAGGCAATCTAAAAGTACATGAAGTAGTCATGGAAAAGGATTCCGAAATTTATAAAGGCAAAAAGGAAAGAGTTAAGTCCATTGTCTTGAAAGCTAAGAAAGAGTCGAGTGATGATGAAACTTCGACATCCGGAAGCGATGATGAAGAATATGCTATGGCCGTAAGGAACTTTAAAAAGTTCTTTACAAGAAAGGGTAAATTTGTTAGGCAACAAGAGAAGAAAAGAAGTCATTCCAATAAAGAGATGAGAAGAAAGGAAAGAGTGACCAGAAATGTTTTAGATACGGTGATCCAAATCATCTCATTGGCGATTGTCCAAAACCATCTTGCAACAAAGATCAAAAGGCCTTCATTGGAGGTTCTTGGAGGGATAGCAAAAATGACGCCGAAGACAAAACCAACGATGAAACTTGTCTCATGGCTCAATCGTCGAATGAGGTAACTCTTAACTCTTCTTTTCATAGTGATGACGCATCTTCTCTTGATAATGATAATATGCAAATAGAGTACAATAGCTTATGTGAAATTAGCTTAAAAATCATTAACAAGAATAAAATCTTGAAAACTAAAAGAGATCTTTTAGAAAAAGAAATTTTAGAATTGAACGAGAAAATTAAGAAACTTGAGAGAAGTAAAGAAATTGAGATTGCGTGTAAGTCATGTGAGGAACTTAAATTGAAAAACGCCAAACTTAAAGAAACTCAAGTTAAATTTGTTAAATCTGATAAAAGCACTAATTCACTTAGAGAAATATTAAATAATCAAAAGTTACCTAGTTGTAAAATAGGTCCAAGATTTGATGATAGTAAAGCGTCAACAAGCGGAACTAAAAACATAAGTTTTGTTGGATCGTCCGCTGAAAAGGCGACAGACGGATCCACCATAAAGGTGCACGGATCCACCTTACCTGGATTCATGGGTCGCACCTATGGAGAAAAAAGGACAGAACACGTTTTTAGTCCACCTATGTCTTCTAGATCGGATTTTGTTATTACTAGAAAGAAACTAATACATAATAACATTGATGAATCAATGAAACCATCACCTAAAAGCGGTATAGGTTATGTCCAAACCAAGTCGAGATCGAAAACACCTCTACCTAGAAGAAACATCTCTTCTCAACCAAGATTCAACACACCTCAATAGGAGAAACTCATGATGTGTGTTTTCCAAGCTTTAAATTTATAATAACTAGAAATACCGATTTTGACTAAAAACACAACATTCGGGCAAGTATACCCTATTCGAGTGTAATATAGTATTAGGTAAGTCCAGGTCATTCCACGGGATTTGTAGCAATTCACAGATTATTTATCAAGTAACAAAGCTAAATGATTGTCACATATCAAATAGCCTAAACGTGTGTATAAAGTAAGCAAGGAACAAGACATGATTCACATAACATAATAGATAGAGATATAGCAAGACCTTTAATAAACAAAAATTCGATATTGTTTTACTTGGATCCTTATTTATCTTTTGATTTATCATTGCAATAGATATAGGTTGAAAGGCTCTATTGTCTTGATGAATTTCGCATTGTCTGTCTGTAACAATTCGGTGCTAATCTTGTGAGAATTGATTAGTAAATCTATAAATAACCCAAGTAGAATAATGTATAAGACCCTTCCTTATGTTGACTGACCAGGTTAGGAGGAATTCATATGTATGCATATTTGATATAAACTACTCTTAATGCGCTTGTGATGATGTAGTATAAAGGCCGAAAGGATTCTATGTTATCATTGGTAGATATGTTTGTTATTATGATTACCCGTCATATATGACTTGTATGTTTTGTTTATATAAAGTCTTGCTATATCTCTATCTATTATGTTATGTGAATCATGTCTTGTTCCTTGCTTACTTTATACACACGTTTAGGCTATTTGATCCGTGACAATCATTTAGCTTTGTTACTTGATAAATAATCTGTGAATTGCTACAAATCCCGTGGAACGACCTGGACTTACCTAATACTATATTACACTCGAATAGGGTATACTTGCCCGAATATTGTGTTTTTAGTCAAAATCGGTATTTATAGTTATTATAAATTTAAAGCTTGGAAAACACACATCAAGCTTTTGGCGTCGTTGCCGGCGATTTGTTTAGTTGTTTACAGATTGTTTGCTAGTCTTCTGCATGTTCCGTGTGTATAAATCTCTTTAAATCTTTAAAATATGTCTGCTATTGCAGAAAGTACGACGCGTAATTAACCTTTTGCGCCGCACTTCCCGTGTTCCCATTTCTTATTTTGCAGGTTTATACTCGAAGTGCGCCAGTTTCACACCAAAATCGCCGTACTGTTTTACAAACAAAAAATTTCAAACTCGTCGTACCGTTTTCTGGCAAACGGAAACCAAAAATCGTTTTTACTCCAGGAAGTACGCCGCACATCTTATTTGTGCGCAGGTTTTCCTGAAAACCCAGAAAGTACGCCGCACTTACACCAAGTACGCCGCACTTTCTGTAAAATTTTCACACACAAAATCTGAGTTAAAATCAAAACCAAAACCCAAACAAAACCCCCAAATTTCTAGTCTCAGGTACCTGATCATTTGAAATTATGTTTTATATGATTATATGCCTTGTAATTTTGTGAATGTTTAGTTGTCATTCAAAAAAAAACCAAAAATATTTAATCTCTAAATTGTTTTTGCTTATTTTGTTTTCTGACATGTTCATGTTAATATAATAAACATGTGTTTTGTTAGTTTGTTTATATTTCTTGCATTTCATCTGTGAAAAATATAATTTTCGGAAATTTTGCAGTAACTACGCCGCACAATTAATTTTGTGCGTCGCACTTTGCTTCTGCATAACAAAAAATTATGTTTTTGTATAAAAATAAATCATTTGCATTTTTTATTTTTATTTTTAGTTATGTGAATAATTGTTAAATGTCTTTATTTGTTTATGCATCTTAGTTTGCTTGTTTATGTGTGTTTGTTTGCATTATTATGTAAAAGTGTTAAAAACTATAAAAATCTAAAAAGAAGTTTCATTTTTTTAATAATGTTATTGTCTGTGTGTTTGTATGATTGTTTATCTGTTATGTGTTATGTGTTTTATTTTGTGTTTGCATGTTTGCTTGCTTGTGTATTTATAAGTATGACCATATATAAAATAAAATAAAAAAGTTAAAAAAATTATAAAAATCATTAAAAAAAGAGTTTTGTATTTCCTTTTATTTAGTTGGTTTGTTTGTGTTTGCATGTGTTTATTTATGCGATTATATATGTGTTCGTAACTAATAAAGTATAAAAAATAAAAATATAAAAAATGTGTTTTTTGTCATAATAAAACCGTCGCACTCATCTTTATGTGAGGCGCACTTTTTAAATTTTTGCCGCGCTCGTATTTTTATTTGAAAAAATTATTAAAAAATTAAAAAAAATGATGATGATAATAATAATAATAATAGTAATTTTGTAAATTATTGTTTTAAACCTTAAATAATAATTATGTGTTTGATGTATGTGTTTGTCTTAAAACAAAACAAAAATACAAAAAGATTTTATTTTCGTCATTAACTTTTTATTTATTTATATATATGTTTTGAGTATTTGCATGTTAGTAATTATATTTTCCTTTCTATGTTATTTTTCATTTCGTAGTGTTTTGTGTATGCTTGTTTTACTAAAATGTATATAAATATAAAAAAATTATAAAAAGTTTTGAACTTTGTGGGTGTGTTCGCTGAAAACCCTCACGAGACTATAACTCGTCCACTCGGGCCACCGAGGGGTTTAAAGGCTTGTTGCATACGCTAAATGCAACTGTGTTGCCTATGAAAGTGCGATTTTGTATTTTACGGTTTTTGTAGTTGTGTTTATTTTGCAGATTAAACAAATAAGTGGAGCTTGGATTGCTGGTTGGCATGCTACACTTGAGGATACAATATATTTGGAGTATTATATTACATGTGGTAGAATACACATGACAACGTTCTGTTTCGCGTCATATCTTTTAGAATTCAACCAAGCACTTATGAGCCCCGGGAAGTCTCATTTCTCTTATATTTATTTTTCCTGCTTGTCCCACTTTTAAGTTATTTTCTAATTACGTATAATGCTCAACTTAAGTGTGGGGGGAAAATAAATTGAAAAATTAGACTCATTATTAATTGGTAACTTTTGTTCGCCCTCGGTAATCTAAAAATCTATTCTTGTTTTTAAATCTTTTGCCACTTAGGTTAATATATAAGAATAAAAACGTAGTAAAAAAATAATAATTAAATAGAGTTTTGAAACCAGAGATGTGTCCCGATTGATAAAGCAGATCCGACTCGGGATTGATAACATTACTTTCATATTTATATCAATCACCAAACAAATGTAAGGTTTAGATCTTAAGGAATTCAGGTATCCATCTTTGATACCTAAAATAATTTTTGCCTTTGGCTTACTCGAGTTAAGGTTTGAATGCAATTGCAAGTGTCTCATCCGTCGTTACGGCTGTGTATTTGTAATTGTCGCCTTTTCTGGAGCATTGGTATCGGTTTAAAAATTGTATGAGTGTACCGGTGATTTATTGATTCTAGAACTTGTGCTTGACAATTATTACGAGACCGCAGTGAGATTACGTTCGCAGAATAAATGTATTTTTAAGTGATAAAGAGGCAATTTAGGATTTAACAACATATTATTCTTTTAGCTAATTACACCTGAAAGCTAACCACCCAAAAAAAACCCTTATGTAGCGATCAACTTTAGTGCAGTAAGATACCCCTAGATAACCCGACTGGCCATTTCTATTCATCTTTCTCATCCAAAAAAAAATACAAAAAAATATAACCTTTAGCCTAGCCTTACCCCTCGTCGAAAGTCCTTATGGTTGGTTGCTGATTGCTTGGTATGATTGATTGATTTTTGCTTATAGTTTGCCCGCGCTATGGTTATGAGGTTTACCATATCAAAGAAGATGAAGAGTGCACGCTTTGTGTTTCGTATTTTTGTGGTGTACACTTATACTAAGTGTGGGGGAATTGTTAGTTATGAAAAAAAAATCGAAAAAAGAAAAAAAAGTAAGAGTTGGATTGTTGTTGGCATTTGTGACGTATTGATACATTATGATATGTGCCGGATATATTGATGAGAGGTTGAGTTGTTCGATGCCTCACAGGTTTATGGATTGTCGTAACTAGCAACATGGGTTTCTTGGACTTGTCGACATTAAACCATTTCCAGTATATATTTCTCATGCCTTATCCATACCCTTATTAACCCTTAGCCTAACGTTACAACCCGAATAAAAGTCCTCTTTTGATAATTATACCTGGTGCTTACGCCATGTCGGTGCAGTTTTGTTTCTTGTACAAGCCTATGGTAACTTAATGAATCATGTCTGAGCAGTTGAGTGTGATTTCCTTTTACCCTCTATTACATCACATACGAGTGTTTGTGTGATTATACTTTTCCTTATTCGTGAGGTGCTTAGTCATGTTATTATAGCTTGAAGATCATTGGGTATTGTCAAACATCTATGTTTTCACATATTAAAAATCCAAAAAATATTTTTCATAATTCTATGTTTGTTTTGTAAAGCTTATTATTTTTCTTATTTTGCTTGAGGGCAAGCAAAGTTTTAAGTGTGGGGGGATTGGGTGCTTGCGCCTTTTGCACTTATTTGTTACAAAAACCAAAAATATTTTCAAAAATTTCTCACCCAATAATTTTTTAAAATTAAAAATAAAAAAAATATTAAAATTTAAAAATATATATATAAAAAAATAAAAATTTCCTTGTCTTGTCACCTAGGACCTTGTTTTTAAATTTTTTTTCTTAGATTTGCTTGAGGGCAAGCAAAGTTTTAAGTGTGGAGGGATTTGATAACGCTCAAATTATACATGTTTCAATACGCGTTATCAATGCTTATATATATATATATAAATGGTTAGATATAAGAACTTTTGGTATAGAATAGAGTATATTTGCTATTCTAGATTCTTGGAACATGTCGTGAAAGAAAACGGAAGAAAACACTAAGATTTGAAGCTTAAATGAAGAAATAACTCAAGCTGAATGCTTCCTGACACCTGTTCACTGTTTTAGCCATAACTCGGTCATACGAACTCCGATTTAGTTTATTCAAGCGGCCACGGAAAGAGAATTTAATTATCTACAACTTTAAAAAAGTCCATCTGCTGAAATGACCCAAAGTGCGGCGCACTTTTCCATCAGAACTGAAATTTAAGAGGTACTTTTCTGCCAGATTATGAATGTTCTTAAATGAGCTTGGAATTCATTGCAACCTTTCAAATCTCTATTCTATATCCTTCTATGACCGAATTTAGGCACCCCTAGAGCCTATAAATACAGCCTCTAATCCCTCATATCACACACCAACACATCCCATTAAACACATACATAGAAATCAAAGAGGAGGAGTGGTAATGATCTTAGGATCCAATGATCGAAACACCCCTCTAAACCACCATGCTACCACCACTCTCCATCATAAACCACCACTAAAACACATATTTCCAGAAGTTCTACACCATATCTAGATCATATACCATCCATTTCCATAACCTTAACACTTATCACCTTGATTCTTGGAGGATTCACACCAAATTCTCTTAAGATCTTCACCATAAACCTTGTTACCAAACACTCCATTTGGTGATATATTATGGATTTCCAAAAGTTACTTTGTATATTTTGGGTTATCTCAGTAGAATTTGGTTGTTGGTTGATCATGGAATTCTTAGTTTTGGGTTGATGGTTGTTGTAGTCGAAATATTGGTATTGTTACTTTGCTTCTTATATATGAAACATGAATAATATTTGGATGATTTTGCTATGATTTATGAATATACATGTTTATGAATTCGATTTTATCTTACTTGGATCATTGTTTATCTCTTGATATATCTTGCAATTGAAATAGGCTAAAAGGATTAATTACCTTGATATAATTTGAATCAAGTTGGCCATATGAATCAATATCATGCTTGTGAGAATGGTTTGGTAAAGTGATAAACAACCTAAGTAGAATGATGTTTAAGACCCTTCCTTATGTTGACCGACCGAGTTGGGAGGAATTCATATATATGCATATTTGATATAAACCATTCTTAATGCACTAATGATGATGTAGTATATAGGCCGAAAGGATTCTATATTATCATTGGTAGATATGCTTGTTATTATGATTACCCATCATATATGACTTGTACGTTTTGTTTATATAAAGTAATCTCTCTCTATTATGTTATGTGAATCATGTCGTGTTTCTTGCTTACTTAATACACACGTTTAGGCTATTTTATCCGTGACAATCATTTAGCTTTGTTACTTGATAAATAATCTGTGAATTGCTACAAATCCCGTGGAACGACCTGGACTTACCTAATACTATATTACACTCGAATATGGTATACTTGCCTGAATGTTGTATTATTAGTCAAAATCGGTATTTCTAGTTATTATAAATTTAAAGCTTGTAAAAAACAAACATCAAGTTTTTGGCGCCACTGCCGGGGAAAAACATTAAATACAAAAGCGCACTTTCGTAGGCACCACGGTTGCATTTAGCGCATGCAACAAGCCTTTAAACCCCTCGGTGTCCCAAGTGGACGAGTTATAGTCTCGGGAGGGTTTTTAGCGAACACACCCACAAAATTCGATAAATTTATTTTTGGATGCAGAAATCAAGGTAAGAAATACACGAGCCCATGCACATCAAACTTATCAAACTGTAAATTTTTTTGTTATATATATATATATATATATATATATATATATATATATATATATTAGTTTTTATAGGTTTGTTATTATTTACTATTACTACTATTACTATTCTTTTTGTTATACTTAACTTGATTCAGGATACTTTGACAATACGGTTCAAGTGGGAATGATCCACATTTAAACGTTAAGGCTATGGGGTCTTTGGTATGTACTCACAGAAAGGATATTCATTTGTTTTAACCACTTGATAGTCCCTTTTTTTGTTTTAATAGGTTTATCTTTTCCGATTTTATTATTAACGATAATAGGAGGTGGTGGATCTTTTCAAATTTTCGGAGAATCATCGGACTTTTCACTCCCGATGAATACGGCATTCACGTGCTCGGTGTGAGTTTGAGGATGAGGTGGTGATTCAGTCCTATCAGTTTGTTCTAAAGATATGTTTTGATATTTCTCCCACTCATCTATTGTTCTTTCTAAATTTTTATATATATTTTAGCAATTATTTTTGTTTTGCT
>BQNB010120801.1:0-20569 GCA_026074375.1 Tanacetum coccineum | reverse complement strand
ATATATATATATATATATATATATATATATATATATATATATATATATATACATGTGACGAGAAATCTACTTGCGCCTTAGATCCTAAAACCCCACAATATTAGGTTACGATCATTCCTTTTATTTATATTATACATCGCTTAATCAAAAACTTTCTATTTTATGAATCTTTCTATTTTTGGAAAGCTACTATTTTTGAAAAGTTACAATTGTTAGTAAGTCTCGTTATCAATTTTATTTATAATAATATTTATTTATCCCGTCGAACCCTCAACATTCAATTTGATTATTAATTACTCATACCGGTATTGTATTCCAATTATTACAAAAGTTTCTATTTTTAGAATCTACTTTATTCGTATAAATCGTTAAGTTTAAAATATCTTACTCGTAGTAATAATAGCATTTTAATTATTTTCATAACATCCGACAAGTTTTTGTATTAACCTGTTGACTTTCAAAAGTCAACCCAAGACTTTGTTTAGCCTGGACTTTTTATACACATTTTATACATATGTTTCTAAATCTGACCCTCTCCAAATGACCCGCTATATCACATTTTTACGATTCAGACAAAGAAGATATTTTATATAAAACGACATTCCGAACAACTTTTTAGTTTTAGCTGAGACCCGAAACTTGTCAAAAAATGACCAAAATCCCCTATAAGTTTCTGCAGGAACTTTGACATCTTTAATAAAAACGCAGACTTTGACCTTGGGTTTTGACCCGTTATTACTCTATTTCAAGACCAGCGAGCCTTAAGGCAAAGTAAAACATCATTCCGAGCAACTTTCATGTTTCGCCGGAAGGCCGAAACATACTCGAAAGTGCTCAAAACGAGCGTTTAATTTCCTGACAGCAACCATTATTTTATACATGTGCTGAATTTTTACAAGAAAATATATATCTCGTTTTAGCTCTAACTTTTTCGTTATTAGGAGTTAGAAGCTCTATCTTATATCAAAACGATCGTATAAGAAAGCTTTACCATATTTTAGAGTCCAAAATCAGATTTCATGCAATCTCGACTCTCATTTACCGTGCCAAAGTTTCTGCACAAAATATATTTATTCCCAATCACGCCAAAACTCATTTTTGACCAAAAATCTCACTTACGGCATATCTAATATGGCCTATAATTTATACTTAACTTGCTCAAATATTTTATAACATCAACTAACTAATCGGCGTAAGATCTTGTCGATTTCATCACATGCAACGACTAATGTTATTCAATAAACAAAAATGAACAAAACAAAAATAAAAAGAGCGCTTACAATGCTATAACAAGCAAGATCGGACTCGATAAATGGTCAAACTCGTCTCCTTTGTTCCTTTGGCTGTGTCTTCGATCCCAAAACCAAACCCAAATCGAATCCAAATCAAACCCAAAACCAATATAGATTAGTAACCAATTCACAAAACACACTTTGGTGTGTCTTTCCCTTGGTTCGAACCCACGACCGAAACCCACAACCCTTTTATTTTAATAAAACTCAAACATGCATAAAACCTTAATGCATGTCTTTTTTTCTTCCATAGATGATTGAGTAAACACTTTCTAAATGATAATTGATGTTTGGAAAATTAAAACTCCAAAAGTGTTGGTGTTGATGTCTCGTTCAAACCCAAGGAGTAGAGAACATCAAGAAAACTATTTTTCTAGTTATCCCCCAAATCTTGGATGATGATCAAATGAATGTTTAACTAGGAAACTTGGGTAAAAAATTGGATTTTTTTTTTATGCTTTAGGGGTGTTTACCCGATCGGTTAGGGAGAGCAACAAGAAGGAGGAAGTGCCACTTTTAAACTATATGTTTTCTCTTTGTGTATTTGTAGTATTTAATCACATTTGGGATAGCACAATAATCATTTCTTTGTGTTGGAAACTTAAATGTTTTGTGTGTGGGGGTAACCATAGCAGTCGCTTATATGGCTAGGTGCATGCATATATATTTTTTTTCTTTTTCATTACTAGTAAAAACCTTATGTAACATTCAATTTAAATGTAACTTGTACCCATTTAAATAAAACGCGAGCCTTAAACGCGAGCTTTGGCCAAAGTCAAGGAACAAAGATGACGAGGCTCAAAAATAATAATTTACGGTCAATTAAAATAATAACGAGACACGTCGTAGATTTTTACGATGCTCAAAACGATTAACGAACGCGCGGTCAAACGGTGACTCGCGAAACGTCAAAAATAAAATTTTCAAATTTCCGTTCGTAATAAAATACGAAAATAATTATTTACGACAAATAAAAATTTAAATGTCGACGTTCGTTCATACGAATTTATAAAATAATAGTTATGACGTTGAATTCGCGATCGTCGTACGCGTCGTGAAAGTCGAGTTGTTACACAAGCATCAAATGCGATATGACTTAGAGTCGACTTAGAACCCGATGAGTGGATAAAAGATAGTTGATGTTCTAAACATATAACGGGTAACCGAAAGCTCTTCTCAACCTACAAGGCATACAATGGAGGTAATGTCATTTTTGGTAGTAATCTTCGCTATAACATCATTGGCAAATGTACGATTTCTAATGACTCTCTCAATAAAGATAATGTAGAACATGTAGATAAATTAAGATTTAACTTGCTAACTGTAGGTCAAATATGTGATAACAAATGTAGAGTAACTTTCTCTGAACAAGATAGTGAAATCACTAAGGACGGTAAGGTTATAGTTAGAGGTATTAGGAAGAAAGGCTTATACGTGATGAAATTAGGAAATAAGCTGAAAGACAAAATTTATCTTGCAACGATTGATGAAAACTCCACGTTGTGGCATAGGAGATTAGGTCACGCTAATATGCATCTCATTCAATCACTAGCATCTGAAGAATTAGTTAGAAACTTACCTAAGCTTAAGTTTGATCAACACTTTTGTGATGCTTGTAAAATTGGAAAACAAGCTAGTCACAAAGCTAAGTATATAGTCTCAATGACTAGATGCTTAGAACTTCTCCATATGTATTTCTTTGGTCCATCCTCCGTATAGAGTTACGAAGGAAACCTCTACACCTTAGTAATAGTAGATGACTATTCTAGGTATACATGGACAAGATTCCGTAGGACAAAGAACGAAGCCTTTGATCAATTCAAAATATTTAGTTGGAAAATAAATAACCAATTAGGATGTTCTATAGTGTCAATTAGGGCAGACCACGGTAGGGAATTTGATAATGAAGTGCAATTTGGAGAGTTTTGTAATGCCAACGGTATTACACATAACTTCTCGGCTCCAAGCACTCCACAATCAATTGGCGTGGTAGAAAGGAAAAATAGGATACTACAAGAAATGAGTAGAACCATTTTGAATGAACAATCATTACCACAAAAGTTTTGGTGTAACGCCGTAGATACTTCAACATACATCCTCAACCGAATCCTAATTAGAGCCATCTTAGGTAAAACACCTTATGAACTCTTGAGAGGTAGAAAACCTGCACTTAATTACTTTAGGGTGTTTGGAAGCAAGTGCTTTATTTTAAACACCAAAGACTACCTTACTAAGTTTGACCTAAAGTCATACGAATGTGTCTTTTTAGGTTACTCTCAAAATAGTAAAGCCTACATCATCCTTAACAAACACACCATGAAAATTGAAGAATCACTCAACGTGACATTAGATGAAACTCCTCCACCCTCTAAGACATCTCCCTTGGTGGATGATGACTTAGATGAAGAAGAAGCAATTAATGTTACCGAAAAGAAAAACATAGAAAATGGCATTGAGGATGAAACTTTAGAAATTGACAAAGTAGTCAATATTAAGGAATCTAGGAACCATCCATTAGAAAATGTAATAGGAAACCTTAATCAAAGAACTCTTAGGTCACAAGCCCAAAACCAAAGTAACTTATTTTGGTTTATATCAATTATAGAACCTAAGAATATGAATGAAGCCTTAAAGGATGAAAGTTGGATAATTGCTATGCAAAAAGAATTAAATCAATTCGTTGCAAACAATGTTTGGGAGTTAGTAACACAACCTAAGTATGACAATCATAGGAACCAAGTGGGTGTACAGGAATAAGCTAGACAAGAATGGTGTTGTTTCTCGAATTAAGGCTAGGTTAGTTGCCCAAGGTTACAATCAACAAGTGGGCATCGATTATGATGAAAATTATGCCCCAGTTGCTAGATTATAGTCTATTAGAATACTATTAGCTTATGCTTGTGCTTTAGATTTTAAACTATTACAAATGAATGTAAGAAGTGCATTCCTAAACTGTTTTATCAATGAGGAGGTATACGTGGCACAACCTCCGAGATTCATTGATTTCGAAAAACTAGATCATGCTTATTAACTCAAGATAGCTTTATATGGTCTTAAACAAGCACCCAAAGCTTGGTATGATAGATTAAAATCATTTCTTATTAAACATGGGTACAAAATGGGAATGGTAGATAACACACTTTTTACTAAGAAGAAAAGTTCAAATCTCATCATCGTTCAAATATATGTCGATGACATTATATTTAGTTTGACTTGTCAAGACATGTGTGATGAATTTTCCAAAATCATGCATGACGAGTTCGAGATGAGCATGATGAGTGAACTTAAATTCTTCCTTGGATTACAAATAAAACAAATGGAAGACGATATCTTCTTTAATCAATCCAAACATATTAAAGAAATGCTTAAGAAATTTGGCTTAGAAGATTCTAAACCAATGAAAACCCCCATGTCTTCAGATACTAAACTCATGAAAGATGAAGAGTGTGAGTCGGTAGATAGTATCAAGTATCGAGGCATGATAGGTAGTCTACTCTACCTAACGGCAAGTAGGTCCGATATCATGTTTAGTGTCTGCCTTTGTGCACGCTTCCAAGAGGATCCCAAAACATCTTATCTTGAAGCGGTTAAGCGTATCTTCTTATGCATTAAAGGCACTACGCACTTAGGATTATGGTATAAGGGGACCGGCATAGAAACCGTAGTATATGTCAACTCTGATCATGTAGGAGATTATGTGGACCGAAAGAGCACTAGCGGTATTTGTACATTTGTGGGATGTTGTTTAACATCTTGGTTCTCTAAGAAACAAACCACTCTTGGGTCCCATTTTGATTTTTGGCGATTATGTGGACCGAAAGAGCATTAGTGGTATTTATTACGAACGAACGTGAGATGTTGTTTAACATCGTGGAATGTCAATTTATCCTTCTTTTTGTTAAAAAGAAAAACAAACACCCCCTCCTCCTAAAACCTGTAGCGACGAAACACACACATAACCCACCAAAAATCAAAATCAAACTAATTAACTCAAATTGAAGATCAAATCAACATCAACAATCAATCCTAACATCATAAACATCGTCACTTGTAAGTCAATTCATTCATTTTCTTTCAAATTTATGTTTAGGGTTCATGATGAACACAAAATCAAAAATTGGGGATTTTCATTTTTCTTTTGTTTGTGTGAAATTAGGACTATAATAACACAATGTATAACTAATATGCTTCTCGTAGACATAGGATTTGCATAATTGAGTGTGTTTGTTAAAGTTTTTCATTCGCACAAAAACCCTAATTTTCTTTCAAAATCACTGACGTTAGAAACACCATAAAATTGTTTTAATACATTGCTAATACACTCTAAAAACGGTTTTGCATTAATGCATAATGATCTCATGAAGAAAATTCAAAGTACATAACTCATATGTATTTTTTGACATGGTTGGATGAGCAAAATTAAATTAAGGAGCGTTTGGGTTAACTCATAGGTTTTGTTCTGGAGTCGAGTTAACCGTAACTCCACATTTGTTGCATATAGGCACACATTAGGCATTTTTTAAGGGATTTGAAAATTAAGAATGACACATACTAAAATTGTCATATTATTGTAATTAGGTGAAAAGAATGTCTCGAGAAGAACTTGAATGCACAAAAACTCACATCTCCCTAACTCTAAATGAACCATACCTTTCTAATCACATTAACTCTTCTCAAAAATTATCATATCTAAAATTACCTTGTCGACCTATCCATGAAGGAAGATTTGTTGACACAACGTTTGATTCTAAAAGACTCTTAGAAAAGAACCTACTCAAAGTTGGATTTCAAACTCTTCTTCACTTAAAAGGAAACCTATATCCAAAATTTATAATAGAGTTTTATCAAACATTTGAACTCACTCTAGTAGATAATCTTTAGATCATATTATTCAAAATAAATGGTAAACGTATGGGTGCATCATTTCAGGATTTTGGAACACTACTTGATATTCCTTTTGAAGGACATTGTTTCTACAATAATGAATGGTCTTTAAAATCTATTAACAATCACAACACTACTCCAACAAATGATCCCCTTTATACCAAATTAACTTATCCAATCTCAATCATATACAACGTAACTAAGAAACGCCTAAACGGGGTCAAATTCGCACTAGAGGATCTCCAACAAATGATCCCCTCTATACCAAATTAACTTATCCAACCTTAATCATATACAACGTAACTAAGAAACGCCTAAACAGGTTCAAATTCGCACTAAAGGATCCATGCAATCTCTTTTTTGAATAGGTATGTCCTTATCGCAAAGCGACACATCTTATCACACGTGAGAACATCATATGTTCTGTTGATATTGACAAAGATCTCTTGTCGGCTTGTGAAGCATATATGCTCTTTTGAGTTACTTCCTCCACAACATTTAATCTCTCTCACTTCATCATAAATCGAATAAATAATTTCAAGCAACGCCCTAATGGCATCTTGCCATACAGCCTTTTACTCTCAAAATTTCTCGACAAACTAACCGGGTACTCCCTAAATGATCATAAATACATCTCTCACCCAACAAAAATGGATCCTCTATCTAATTTCTTAAATGAGGAATTTTCGGAAGATTTTCAGTGTGCCCATCACAATCATCATAAGTAAATTAGATGTTGAACAAGAACCAACCATAACACGATTACACGATTAGGATAATTTTGTCTGTAGAACTGAACTAGATATTATTATGACATATTCTAGTACGTGTATGACTTCTCTTAACTATATCTTATGTCTCTATTTGCTAAACGTGTATTATCTTAATTGCATGATGGAATTAGACTAGATTATATATTTTATTTGATACTTGACTAAATTAGTTGATTCTTAGGAAATAGGAGTTGTTGAAACATAACCCTCTCTAGCTTTCTCTTTTCTACACTTAAGAGACAATATTAGGGAAAACTGGGAAAAATTCGTTAATCCTAGAAAAATTGCCCCCAAAAAGAGGTGGCGGCCCCCTAATATATTTGGGACTGCCCAATCTTTATGGGACCGCTGTCAGAAGGGAACTAATTTTTAGGTCTTATCTCTTTTTTGTATCTTTGACCATCCCTACATTGGACCTTGCTGGACTTTCTTTGTTTAGCCAAGAAATTCTTGACATCTCCATCTCCTAACACCATGCCTTGCCATAATCTTCCTTTATAAACTCATCATCCTCCTCATCCACATTCATCTTATCTTTCTTTCCTTAACCTTTCTTCACTTGTCATGTCTTCTTCTCGACCTTCTCGAAACTATGGAGAAAGAAATCGAAAGTCTATAATAGACACTTGGAGACACAACACTCTTCTACCCTACTCACCTACTGTCTCACCTAACATTTTACCACCACACTCTCCTCACATTGCTACTTCTTCATCTCAAACCACTCAATAACAAAATCAAACTAGGGAGAAAATTGTGACTGAACTTAACCAGCTTCAACACCTATCTAACATAATTGAAACTGAACTTCAACGTGTAGGAAATGCTTCTACATAAACTCCTCTGTTACCACCTTCACCATCAACAACCATAATTCACCCCGCCACAAATGACCAAGTCATATTTCATTCTGGTTTTTGTCGTTGTTGCATGTACACCCAAACTCTCTTTCATAAGTTAAGAGATGACCTCAATTGACTTGAATCTCTTCTCATTCACGGTCATGCTCCACCCAACAATGCCTCACCAACCTCTCTTTTATCACCTCTACATTAATGACCACCCATCCTTTAGTTTAAGCATCTCCTAGACATCAAGAATCAACTAGTCTAGCTTTAGGTTTAAAAGTCTTTCTATGACATGCTTAGTTAATTTATTTTGTAATATTAATACCGTTTAAGTATGAATTTGTCTCGTTATTTCTAGTATTGTAAGAAAGCTATGCTTTATTGTATGAGTTTGCTATCTATGAATGAATTTATCTTATGGGTTAATTGTATGAATTAGTTAGTTGGCTATTTCTTCTCCACATATATATTTGTCGTAATCTTGCTACTAGTTAGAAATGTTTTCTTGCACTTGTATTTCTAACTTGGTTTTGTAGCAAAACATTATAAGCCCGATCCCTTGGTGCCTCAAACGCGGGGGAGCGTACATCAAGAGGGAGTCTTAGCATCGTTGATTTCTTTCTATCTATAATTCAACGATAAACCTTTTTGGATTCGACAAAAAAGGGGAGAAATGGATTAAAACTCATTAATAACTTGAACATTTTATTTTTATACAAAATGAGTTTATATTTTGTCATCATCAAAAATGGGGAGATTGTTAATACAAATAATGTCTAAAAACATTATTTATATTTTTTGACCTCTTTATGTTTTGAAGATGACAAAATGTAAAAACGTTTATGGTATGTGCTTAATTACACATACCGTTTTCCATCAAAACCGGACTTAAATGACCAAAAATACATAGTATTTGTATGTTTTCACTTATATTGTGTAGGAAACGGATATCCAACAAAAGGACGAAAAAACAAGCAAAAACGGACAAAACCGAGCACGGAATGGAAAAGCGTGGAAAAGCCAAAGTCAAATCGAAGCCAAAGTCAACCCCGACAAAGTCAAAGCCAAGAAGTCATCAAGTCAAAGAAAATACAACTTTAGGGACCAAATTTGCCAAATCCTAAAGTTGTATAACAAGGATAAAAGATACAAGGACTGAAGTTGTAATCATGCCATACATAACTTTAGGGGGCCATTTCTGCCAAACCTCTAAAGTTATATAACAAAAGGACCATGCATGATATAACCCTTATAACCATTGGGGGCAAATTCTGGCTAACCCCCAAACTTATAACACCACAAAGGACGAGAGTTGCAAACAACCCATACAACATCAAGGGCTCGTTTTGCCAAATTCCTAAACTTTACTTCACCACAAGGACCCTTTGTGCAAATGCCCATATAACTTAGAGGGACTCGTTTTGTCAACCACACCAAACCTTCTCCCCTGTCCAAAATTAAAACAGAACAACCATTACCCGCCAAAAATACCTAGAGTACTATTCATCTATCTTCTAGCTCCCAACCCTGCCATAAACAGCCAAAAACCTTAACTCCCATCTATCCCCACACCCACATGGCCTCATTGACAGCTTGGCAATCCCAAACCATCCTATTGGGCAAGAATTTTCAAGGGTTTTGATTACTTCGACTTGGGCTCCAAGGCTATTCAATGGCCAAGATGATTTTGAGTTTTCTCCTCACCAAAGAAACACAACAAACACAGCTGTGAAGACCTCATAGTTTAGGGTTTCATTATAAATAGCCATGTAATAGCTAGGTTGAAGGGGTGTCGAATTTTTAAGTATACAAGGCAAAAGCTTGTAAACTGAAATCTTTGTACCTTTTTAATATTGTCTTTTAATTAAAGTGTCATTTTAATTCAGTCATTTAAATTTTTTCATTTTAATTTCTTGCAAATTTACTGTTTCATCTTTAATCCTGTCATTTAAGTTATTTGCTTTTAAATACTGTTTGTTCAAGCTTATTTATAGTCTTTTAAGTCTTTTAAGTTTTTATATAAGTTGTTTTTCTTAATCTGTAAAAGATAACTTGAGTTTTCTATACTTAAGGGGGTGTTTGGTACAAGGGTTAAAACGGGTCAAACTGGGTTAAAGACCCATTTGGGTCATTTGCCTATCTTTAACAATCATTTCTTAGGTGTTTTGAATCTGTTGTTTTGAATTTTTTAGGCTGTTTTTAAGTTTCTCTTAATTTGTCTTATAAACTGTTATCACAAAAACAGTTTATAAGCTTCTTTGATTAAGCTTTTAGAAAACCTGTTTTTAGTCTTTGTTTGAGTCCTTTTCAAGTGTCAAATGCAGTGGTGAAAAACTCTTTTGGTTCTCTTGTGTCTTTATATAAACTGTCATTTCTTTAAGCCATTTTTTGAGTCCTAAACTGTCTTTCTAAATCCAAAAAATCCAGATGGTTTAAATGTTTTTTGGCTTCTAGTTTTTTGTGCACAAGACCTTTACAAGCTTATCTCTATCTGTTTTAACTCCATTTTAATTTTAAAGCTTATTTGCCAGCTTATTTATAAGCTGGCTTTCACTCCCTTTTTCTTTCTAAAAAAAAGAGTCCCCTGGTGTAAAACAGCTTCCTTTGAAGCCCTTTTTCTTGCTTATTTGTTAGTAAAACCCTAGGTTTCTTTGCATTTCTAGTAAGCCACATACCCACTCTTTAAGCTCCTATAAGCTTAAGCCTTAGGAATCCCTCTAGGTGGCTTATTTTTGAGCCAATAGTGAGCCCCTTAACTGTTTGTTTCCTAGTTTAGGCTTATTGCTTATTTTAGTTTTCTTTTGGCTTTTCTGTCTGTTCCTAGTGCTTATTTTTTTGTTAGGTTAGCTTATTAGGCATTAGACTTCCTATGCCTTAGCTTATTTTAGTCTCCCTTAGCTTAAGTTTGCTTAAAATTGCTTATCAGTTAGCTTTTTCCCATTAGGACTTAGGTTTATAGTAGCAGTCTGCCTTTGATTTGCTTACCTTTTCTGCTTATTTGCTTATTTCTTTGAGCCTATTTTTTATTTATTCTAGCTTATTTAGTATTATAGTTAACCTGTCATTGCTCATTTCCCAATTTCCTTAGCTTATTTTTGCTTTAGTGGCCTTAACAGTTTGCTTATAAGTGTCCTTAGTTAAAAAGTGTGTTCTGCCATCCTTGTGCTTAATTTTCAGCTTATTTGTTAAGTTTCAAAAATAGTTGTAGTTTAAAAAAATGTTTAGCCCTATGTGTTTAATAAGTTTGTAAAAAGAAAAAAAAAAGGGGTTACTGTAGCATAGCAAAAAAGAGCATCAGTGGGACTCGAACCCCTGAAATTTATTTTCTTTTAATTCGTATTTTAATTATAATAAATTATTTAAACATCAAAAAAATATAAACTTTTTAAAAAAAAATTTATTTTAATTTTTAGAATCTAGGAAAAATAGAATTTCTTTCGTAGTGTCATTTTTGCAAAATTTTAATTTTTAAAGAACTGGTTTCGTACCCGGTTCTCGTTTTCTCGTTTTTAAACTCAATTTAACTCCGTTTTCAGTCTAGTTTTCTTTAAACTTCCTTTTTAGTCAATTTAAGTCCATTAAAAGTGAAAAAATCAATTTAAGCTTAATTTTGCAAATTTAGGGTTTTTGGTGTGTCGTTTTTACGTACCCGTTCTCGGTTTTTAAATTAATCTTGTCTAGCTTTCGTTTTTAGGGTTTCTTTTACTTGCTTTTTAGTCATTAATTGTGTAGATTATCAAATCCAAATCTTTGTCCTTCAAACATTAAATACCAAACCGACTCTCGACTTACCAATTCACTCCTCGTTGGGACTACGACCCGGGAATATCCTATCATATTATCATATACTCTCGGTTTCATTGATTTTGTGGATTTTGATCCTCGTTATATATTTATATTTATTATATATTTATTTATATATAAAAAGGGTTGAATTTACTTCCAATCAGTTTACGATAAAAATAAACATTTACATGTTATTAATCGTAAACTTCCATTTCTACGTAAATCACTTAAGTTATGTACAAACAAATCATTAAACATGATTAGTGATAAGAAAATATATTTTTTTAACCTTTACATTTCTACAAAAGTATTTTTACAAAAATAAAAATATAAAAATTATTTTTATAAATAAAAGAAATATTTCATTTAAATATAAAAATTCAAATATGGTTTTTCCCCCAAAATGGAAGCTTTTACACCAGATTTAACCTTCCCCAGTAAAAGACAAAAATGGGAGCGTCGGTCTAGTAGCGGCCCCCTGATAGGTTGAGCGGCCCCCAGGTATATCTGGGACCGCCAGGACCGCCACCAGGAGACGTTGGGATTCCCTGCCTATAAATACCGCACTATTCTCAGCAGAAAAACACACCTCTTTGCACGAATTTTTCAGTTATTTTTCTCTCTCTAAAAACCTTCTTTCTCTCACTAAATCTTTTGATCACCAACATTGTCTAATCTTGTTTTAAGTGATCAAATCTCATCTTCTTCATTCTTCATCCTTTTATCAAGTTCAAGAAAAGAACATTCGTATTCGCCAAGAAATGAAGTGTTATAGATTAGTGATTTCTCCTCTCTTCTTTTAAGATCCAAATCTTTATTTTGATTATCTTTTGTGATTGTGTAAATCAGATAGTGTATAAATTCGATAGTGTAGATCTTGTGATTGGGTAGTGTTTGTGAAGTGATAGATTGGTTCTAGCTAAGATTAGGACTCGACATTTAGCTTAGTGTCGGAAAACAACGTAAGCGACGTGTAAATGGTTTTCTCCGCCTAAAGGGAGCTTGTTGACATAGTGAAATCTCAAGTCGGATACTCGGGGAGTGGAGTAGGGCGAAGAAGAGCTTCATAGCCGAACCACTATAAATCTTGGTGTCTTGGTTTGGTCGTTCTCTACCTTATCTCTTTATATTGTTTAAGTTTCTCATTTATTGTTTTTATAGTTATTACAAGTAGATAGTTATCTTGATTGGTTCATATTGTTGATTGATTGAATATATACTCGAATCTAACAATTTTTGAAGTAAAGTTTTAAAACACCAATTAACCGATAAAGTATTCAACCCCCCCACCCCCCCCCCTAGTTTCAACATCTCAAATTCAGATTCAATTGTCCCTTATCTACTGCTTATTGCAAAATGTTTGTTTTTCTTTTTCCTTATATCTCTCAATCTCGTTCGTTAAACGGCATTCACTCTGTTGGCTTCACGATTAACCTTAGTTACATTTGGTAGCAAATAAGGTACATTGTTGCTCATAATCTACATAATCATGTTCTTCCATATCTCTATTCGGATCCATATTTGGTATATCAGAAATAATATTACTATTATTCTCATTCACCATATATGTGTCAGGAATAGATTCAGGTTGTTCATGATTTTGTATCCCATAAGCAAACACATTTTCAAATGTATCATTATTCGACTGAGGTACCTCAGTCACCGTGCCATTGTCATATGAAGGACCAATATCAGCATCTACAACATTCCCTTCTAAACTACTGCTTTCTTTGTCTTCATTCCTAGATCTGGTGAATGTAGTTTCTGAACTGCTGCTTTCATCTAGTTATTCTGACGATGTAACAAAGTCATTAGTGCTTTTCGTAGAAACTAAACTATCATCTATTTCTATACCTTCAATGACCAAACATGCTTCCAATGTAGTACCCTTAGTGACCAAACTAGCATCCAATGTTGTACCGTCAGTGCTCAAATTAGGCTTCAATGTTGTACCCTCAGTGACCAAACTCTCTTTCTGCTTTAACTCACTTTCTTTTAGTCGTTTTTCAATCTCCTTTATTGCTTGAACTTCACTTTCTTTCATCTGTAATTATCCGTATTTAAGTGCTCGTTCATCAATAAGCCTATCAAGTTCTTCCAAGAATCGGAGTAAATTACGTCTGTAAGTTTCTGGTTCGTGTCTTGTAGAATCTTTGAAGTCCTTTTGCCAGCTTTTATTGTTAAAATCTAAAGCATTCACCTCTTTCGAGTCAAAAAATTTCTTGAATGGTGTTTTGAGTACATCAAGACAAGATTTTGGATTTGATAAATGAAGATACTTGCTTTCAAGTTAACATTAGAGTTGATACAAATTGTGGTGCATCTTCATTCTGAAAGTCTCATGCTCTTCTTGGAAGAATATTTGAAATGCAATTTGAAATCGTCTATTAGTATTTTGGAGAAATTCAAGGTGTGTCTTGAGCTCTTTGAACCATGCCAAGCATTTCTGATGTAGTTCCATTTCTTCTAGTTACATCTGTTACAATTCTCTCTCTTCTGAATTTAAACTTGATGATTCCATTGAATTCTGATGTGTAAACTTGATTTGTGGATATTTTCGATGAATATGAAGTGTTGTGTGATTTGAACAGTTAACCCGTGATTTTTTCCCTAAAAATTTATTTCAAAAATTTATTTTTCTAAAATTTGAAATTCTCTATAGAATCGAATTTTGATGTTTAGGAAAAAAAATTGAAATTTAAAAAATTTTGCGTCAATTTTGATGTTTACCATGAGAAAAAAAAAAAAAAAGAAAAAAAAAAAGAAAGCAAAAAAAAAAAAAAAATATATTGAAATTTAAAAAAAATTTTGCGGCGGAGCGTCAATTTTGGGCGAAACAACAATTTTGCGAATTTGTGATTATAATATTTGTCCCAAAAAATTTGAATTTTTAAGCCAAAAATTCCACAGTTTGTATTAATCCAAAATTTGAAAAAAATTAGAAAACGTAAAAATAAGCTATACAGTTTACCCCTGTAAAATTAAATTTTACTACAAGTTTTCCCCTTTTGTATTCCCCCGCTCCTCCCCCCCCGTTTTTGATCCCCCCGCCAAACAACCTAATTTTTTATTTTGAATTTTTTTTTTTTTAACAAGGAATGATATTTTTCACGGGATATCAACTGTATTTATTGTTGTGCTGGAATTACTTGTATTTTCACCGGATTTTATACAAAACTTGAATTAAACCACACCCGTGAAAATAAGTGAATATATTCATGGGATTTGTTTACAACACTGCCAAATACGACAAACCGTTGGTAAAAAGAACGCTACTTTTTTTTTTAATTTTTCACCCTACTGAAAAAAAAAAAAAAAGAAACAAAAATGCTTAATTTTCGCAGAATAACGCTAGCTATCTGGTGCTTATACTTTAAATTTTTTTTTTTTTATTCCCTATTTTCTTTTTCTTTTTTTTCTCTTCTCTTCTTTTTTTCTTTCTGTTCTTTTTTTTTTTTAGTTTTTTTCTTTTTTATTTTTCTCTTTTCTAGAGGGCTTTTCTTTTTCTTCCGTTTTTCTTTTTTTTTCAGCGAGTTTTTGCGTTTTTTCTTTCTCTTGTCGCAGAATAAAGGTGAAATGCTAATTATTTCGCAGAATGAAACCAACGTCCACGATGTCTGCTTTTATTTCTTTTTTTCCAAAATTTTCACTGTTATACCAAAATTTGAATTTGACGTAAAAATAAGCTATAAAGTTTACTGTAAAATTAAATTTTACTCAAGTTTTCCCGCCAAAAAACTTTATTTTTTAACAAGGAATGATATTTCACGGGATTCAACTGTATTTTGCTGGAATTACTTGTATTTCACGGGATTTTACAAATCTTGATTAAACCGTGAAAATAAGTGAATATTTCATGGGATTTTACAAATGCAAGACAAACCGTTGTAAATGACCTATTTACTGGAAAAAAAATGCTTATTTCGCAGAATAAAGCTGAGTGCTTATTTCGCAGAATAAAGGTGAATGCTTATTTCGCAGAATGAAACACATGTGCTTATTTCGCAGGATAAAAACGAAGTGCTTATTTCGCAGGATAAAACTGAGTGCTTATTTTGCAGAATAAAGTTGAGTGCGTATTTCGCAGAATAAAGCTGAGTGCTTATTTTGTAGAATGAAAACCTGTTACATATTTCGCAGAATGAAAACCTGTTATGTATTTCGCTGAATGAAACCTGTTACTTAATTCATAGAATAAAACCTGTTGCACATTTCGCAGAATTCAAACAGACGACATATTTCGCATATTCGAAGACCACGAAAACAAACACTAAAAATCACCTAAAACACACTTTTTAACATTTTTTCTTGATTCTTTTTGAAAAAGTAAGTATTTCTAGGCTATATCTAACATAAAAATCCAAACTTTAACTTTTTTAACAAAAAAAAATTACCACTTTTATTTTCGTCTAAGGCTAAAAACACCAAAAAATTGAATTTTTAAAGATAGAAACCATGAAATATGCTACTAAAATTAGTTACCGATACGCTACAAGAGATTTTATACGAGAAAGACACTAGCCTTTTCAAGAAATACAAGAACGAAAGAAAAATAAGTCGTGAGATATAAGCAAGTATAAGCTCGAAATAAGCTATGTAAACCACACACACACAACACTAATGATCCCAATATGTAACCATGACGACTGATACCAATTGTAGAATATGGTTTTCTCACAAATCAACACACATATAGAAAACAAACTAAGATAGAGAGGAAGAAAAGAGATGGTGAAGAGTGTTTGGATAATCTTTCTATTACACATATAAAACACACACTCACACACCCTCTCTATGTGAAGAGAGGGTCTTTATATCCTCTAAGGGCCAGCCATGGGTCTTCTCTTAGGCTTTCATGGGTCGGGCTTGGACTATTACATTACTTAGACTTACGGACTAGCCTATTGGACTAACTATTACATGCTTAATATTATCTAACTATTACAATGCTCATGAGATCGATAATGATCGTCACTTCACTAAAAACTGAATTCCTAACAAAATGAATTATGTTATGTGTTACAACTCCTTCTTTTTATATATATGTTAATGGAGAAATATAGGGGTTTTTTAAGAGTGGTAGGGGTTTAAGGCAAGGTGACCCTATGTCTCTATATCTGTTTACTTTAGTTATGGAAATTTTTAATCAAATTATGGAACAGAAAATTAAGGAGAATGGGAAGGTTAAATATCATAAAGACTACAATGAGATGAAGTTAACTCGGCTTTTTTTGCAAATGACTTACTAATCTTATGCAGTAGAGGTAGGAATTCAGTAAACGTCATAAAGAGGGTTTGGAGGAATTCAGCTTATGTTCTGGTTTGGTTCCAAATTTGAAGAAGAGCACTGGTTTCTTTGGTAATGTTAATGTTGTATTAAAGAAAGAAATTATGAAGATATTGCCATTTAAGGAGGGGAAATTACCTATAAGATATCTTGGTGTGCAACTTGTTATAAGGAAGATCAATGTTACTGATTGCAAGTGCCTTATTGATAAAGTGAAGCTGAGGATCAATGATTGGAAAAACAGGTTCTTATCATATACTGGTAGGCTTGTGCTTATAGCTTCTGTTATTTTTTTATGCATTTATATTGGGCTAATATATTCTTGTTGCCTAAATATGTCATTAATGATATTGAAAAAATCATGAAAAGATTTTTATGGGGTGGGGGGATACTTCTTAGGGTAAGGCAAAAATAGCCTAGAAAACTGTTTGTCTTCTTAAAAATCAGGGTGGGTTAGGATTAAATCAGTTAGAGAGGTGGAATGAAATCTTGTTAGTTAAACATATTTGGAATCTTGCAGTCAGAAAAGAGTCCATTTGATCTAAGTGGATAAATGTGGTTATGCTTAAAGGCAGGAGTATTTGGGATGTTGATATTGATAAGAAAGCAAGTTGGGGTTGGAAATTTTGTTGTCTATGAGGAATGTAATCAGGCCTCATATATAATATTGTATTGCGAATGGTGAGAAATTTATGGTGTAGCATGATACTGGTTAGGGGTGAACCATTATCAAATTATATTAGCCATAGGAGTGTGTATGATGAAAGACTAGATAACAATGCAAAACTTGCTGATATATGCATTATAGGTAGATGTAAGTGTCCTGATGGTTGGGTTAACAGATTTCCTATATTAAGGAAAACCTTTGATGTTAAACTGATTGTTAATAAAATGGATAAAGTTATTTGGATTGATAAAAAGAAGAGAGAATGCAACTTTACTATTAGGAGAGTATGAAAAGATCTTAGATAGGACAAGGATAAGGTAAAATGGCTAATATAGTGTGGTTCTCTCACTGCATTCTGAAGCACTCATTCATTGCCTGGATTGCTATGCATAGTAGACTTAGTACGCAAGATAGGATTGCTCAATGGATTACTGGAAGTATCCTAAATTGGGTATTTTGTAATCAAAGGGTGGATTCTCATGAACATTTGTTCTTCAGTTGTCTATTTTCTAATAATGTTTGAAAGGTTATAAAGGATGAGGCGTGTTTTTCAGTTAAGAGTTGTGATTGGGGTGTGATTATTGATTGGATGAGTAAGCGACCTAATGTTAACAACATATGGATTATTGTTAGAAAATTAGTGTTTAATGCTGCCGTATACTGTATATATGCAGAGAGGAATAGAATGATATTTTAGAATATTAGCAAGACTTGTGAAAATATAAGTGGTGAAATTATTAAAATTGTCAGGCTTAAATTGTTTAGTGTTAAACTCAAGGGGTCAAAAGATGTTAAAGAAGTGGCTACAAAATGGAAAGTTCAGTGGAAGGATATATAGTGAGGCGTATATGACAGATGTCTTATATCTTGAGTTTGAACATCCTTGTTCCTTATCCTTTCTCCATATTTAGATGGTCTGATGAGATAGCTATATTTGGTGTTAGGATGAGTTAGTGGGGTACGTTTTTAACTCATAAGGAAGTTTCTTGTCTTAGTTGAAGGGTTTATGGTTTTGCTGTTTCTTATGGGTCGTTTGGTTTTAAGTTGAATTGATCCAGATGGCTTATATATTATTTTTGAAAGGAAGCATAAGGAAGTTTCATGGGTTGTTGGTTCTAAGTGATTGTTTTATAGTGGTGTTCCTGTGTAATAAATGGTGCAATCAAATGTTTGGTTTCTATTAAGGGTGGTTAATACAATGTATGGAGTCAGATGCCTTATATCTTGATATTGACTTGCTGTGGATGTCTACTTTCATCACTAAATAGGTCTAGTTGGGATAGCCCAATGTGGTATTAAACATTTCATTTGTTTTCTAACCTCATAAGGAAGTTTCATGGCTCTGTTTGGAAAGATTTAGTATGGTGATGTTTAATTGATGCTACTAATGCTGGTATCTTAATTCTTTTGGCCTGCAATGTCTATAGTGAGTTGTTCTCTTTTTTACTTCTACAAGCTTTTTTATATTGGGTTTTTCTTGTGAATGTTTTTTAAGGATGTAGTCATTATGGATGTATATGCATTTGTAAAGTCTGATGAGGAGGAGCTAGCTTGGTTTAGTTATTCTGTATCTGTGATGGTTTTTGTTTAGCTGTATTTGGGGTGTTCTTATGTTGGTATTGTGGGCTTACTATGTTCCATAAGCCTGTTCATGGTTGCCATGGTATGTCTTGTATTTGCTTATTGATTTACATACTATTCATTTTCCTTGAAAAAATAACCTATCACATTGGTCATATTAGCATTAAACTAACAAGTATGTTGGTGTAGTATGTAAATAAAAAAGCAAGTGTTTCAAATCAGGACAAATTCAAAGGTACGTGGCTATTTTATAACTTATCCCTTTAAAAACAATATGTTGATGATCTTCTTAAACATTCTATAATCAGAATCTAGGACAATATTTTCATTAAACACTTTTATAATTTGTGTTAATAATATATAATAATGTGTAGATTTATATAATTCTACAAAAACTTTTAAGAAAATGACATTATAGTATGACAAGTAGGTCCATTTGTCCTCATTCATATGTTAAGCTCCCTCGTGTCCATTTGTCCTCGAATAGGTGTGACAAGTGGGTCTGGACCGGTGGCGCGTCTAGTTCTTTCAAGGTATGTAATTTTGTAAAGAGTATTGAAAACCATTCGCTTTGTGAATATGTTATCGGCATGCATAATCAGTGGAACTCATGGATACCCTGAAATGTTAATATTTGCACATGAAGAGCCTCTCTCAATAGGCTGCCCATTCGTCCAAACCTTGCTATTCGTGGTGTTTTTCTTCCTACGACCTTATGCTCGTTTTTTGAAGAAGATATTGAAGATTTGGACCATTGTATCATCAATTGTTCTCGTGTGCTTGATATTTGGAGGAAAGTTTGGAGTTGGTGGAATTTAGACATGCTAAGTTCTCCATCTCCTATATTGCCTTAGGTAATGTCCGCATGTGTGATGACAATCGTATTAATAAAGTTTTGAATGGTGTTTTGCACACAATATGAAGCATTTTCCCCTCCATTCAAAGGATCTCGATGTAGCAACCGCGAGATTTGATCAGGTTAGAATGTGCTATTAGATTCTAATTGTGTGTTATTTTATGTGAATTTATGTGATTTGGTGATTATTTGACTAGAAATGAGAAGTTATGAGCGTGAATGAGATTATTTTAGAAATTTGATGATCATCTTATCATATGAGCATGAGATTTTGAGCAAGTGTGAAAAGAAATATGGAAGTTATGTGTAACTTTCCATATTTAGAAAGTGAGTTTAGAAACAAAAAGTTATTTTTAGAAAGCGTGGTAATTTACGTTTAAATAAAAAGGTATAGTTAAATGGGCTTAAATAATTGCAAAATTTTAAGGTAATTAGTAAAATCAAATAAAAAAAATAATGAAAATAAATATGGGCCGAGTGGTTTAGCCGGTTGTAGAAAAAAAAAATAAAGAAAATTTTTTTATTTAGAGTTTTAATTAAAATAGGATTTTAATACTATAAATATAAGATTAGGGATCACAAAAATCATTTGTTT
>BQNB010120800.1:0-12243 GCA_026074375.1 Tanacetum coccineum | reverse complement strand
AAAGAAATCTTCTTGAAATAAGAGTATCAATTTTTAAAGCAGTTGGTTTCCTAGGGGGCACTTCAGCAGTTTTTGTGATTGTGTTTCTTGTGGATGTGACGGGCTCAATGAATCTGACTCTTTTATCTTTGTTCTTTGGGATCACGGCCATTAATTTTTCTCCAGAATTGTTGATACTAGGGCAGGTATTACCGATATTTGTAAGCAACTCCTGAATTAGTTTAGTATACCCTCATGCAGAGTCTAAGGTTTGGTCTAGAGGATAAATTGCTTTAACATGATCAACTAGATCCCTAAGAACTACAGCTTCTTCCTGAGTATGCTTAATATAGGCAGAGTGAGTTGTCCTTTTATTCAACAATTTAGGGGTTATTAGTTCCATATCAATTTTAAGCATCTATGGATCACTAGGGTGATTTGTGACATCATTATTAACTAGAGCTTTTCCTTTGAGTTTCCTTAAATCGTCCTTGAGAGCTGTAATTACCAAAACTTTTTCCTGAAGACTAGCATTTAAATTAGAGATTTCTACAGACTTTAGATTGACTTGATTAATTAAATTAGCACATTGTTCTTTTAATCGAATACGTGCTGGTTTAATCGAGTCATAAAGTTGCTTATAGGTCTGTTTCAAATGCTCATTCTCAGCAATAAGCTTTGACACCATATGATCCAATTCAATATTTATTCTTTATCTCATCTAAGTCCTTTTTAATCTTATCCTCATTCATATTTCCACTTAGAGTTTTAATTCTCTCTTTCAACTTCTTTATGACCGTGTCTTTCTCTTGGGACTAAGCTTTCAATTCGTTTAATTCAAACAATTGATCAAAATTTGGAGCACTTTGATTTGAAACAGAATTGTCCCTTTGGAAAATTTCCTGATTAAGTTGAGTGTCAACTTCTAAAGAGATGCAATATTTTTCAAGAGTGGTAAAACTTTTGAGCAGTTTATTGTAAATCTCTTTTTCAACGAAATCCTTTTTGTTGAGAAGCTCAGTCTCAAGATTGAGACACTTTACACATTCATGCCCATTTACAGAAGCATTATTCACAGAAGAATTCACAGTCATGTTCACAATGTCTTTGCTAATGAATTGTTCCAAGAGTCGTTCATTTTCGTTCAAAACTTGATTCATTTTAACTTTAAATGTTTTTGACTCTAAACGATGTTGTTCCACAGCCTGTTCCATTTGATGAAAGACGTTTTGGATTTCAGTAAGTTCATCAATTAAATATTGATCGAAAGTATTTAATATGTCCTTAAGCGCTTTTACAAATAGAATAATTTCATCCCTAAAACAAGCTTTTGTATGTTCAAACCCCCACGTGCCCTCAGTGATGGCTGTGGCAGTGGTTCTTTCTTTAACAACCTTGTCAAAGCCAGCAAGATGGTGTTTAAGCCTTTTCAAGCTCGTGTTAACCATACTCATATATAAACCATGATGACTTTAGGATGTCTTTTTGGACCATCTAACTTGGCTGGGTCTACTAAAAAGACGTGTGTCTGGCTAGAATCACTGAACTTCTCTAGACCATATGGCTTGCTTCAGAGATTTTCAATTCTGCTAGAGCAAATTTGATTTTTCAAAGTCTTGAAGAAAAGTTGATTAAGGACAAGCCATTAATCTGACTGGTTTGTATATTAACTTTCTTTTCTACCATCAACATAGGATCTTTTTATTTTAAAAGCATTTTTGATGTACGACTGTTTCAGCAAGCATTAGGGTCTACTTCGGAAGCTAGGAATCACCATTTGCACTCATATTTCTTGTTTACCGATTACCATCATAAAGCTTTTTTGTTGGTTTTTTTTTTTTTTTTTTTTCTGAGGTTTCTTCAGATAAGAGAAAAGGATTTTGAATACCTAGTGCTTGTTTGGTGGTATGATTATAGATAAAACTAAGGTTTACGGTCAACATGGGAACTGTTGTGCAGATTGATCTCTTTAAAACAATAATATCTAATATTTGATACTCTTTTCTAAGGCATATCTCTATCTATGGTTCCTAGATTCTTCTTTCTTAATCATTTTTGAGAAGAATAATGTTTGCATTAAAGATTCCTTTTCTTTCTTAAATGTTCAGAAAGTGGTTTGTATAGGACGATCAATCTCTACAGACTGTGCACTATGAATCATAAAACGATTATCATTACTCCTTAAATAAAACATTTTGTCCTATCTTTTATAACTTTAACATGTTCCTTATATCTTTCAACCTCACGCTGAGAGCATTTGAACTCATAATAAGATAAATTCGCACTATGAGAGCAAACTTGCAGTGTTGAGTTCTATCACATTCAGAGTCAATATGAATCAAAAATCATTAGTTGATAAGCAGCATTATGAGTAATGACAGTCTGTGTGGCTTGACCTTCTGCAATTCCTGGATCTGCCCAAAATTGCTTGCTCTGCCTCATGTAGAATTTAACATTTGCTGAGCTTGAACCGCAACACTTTATCTTTAAACACACGAGTCTTCCCGTTTCATTTTTGTTTAGGGCACTGTTTAGACATGTGTCATCCCCGTTGCTGTGTAACAAATAAACTGTCCTTTGTTTTCCCAGAATTGCTTCCACTTGCTCCTGGAGTGTGGGTCCTTGTGGTTACCGGCTGCAATAAGAGGTTATCTCCCTGATTGGTTGATTAAGGTTCACTCTCCATCATTAATGGTAGCGATGGTGCCTTGGGTTTGAAGAGTTTCTCAGCTGGTTATTGGTCAGCTTGGATAGCAAGAAAGTGACAACAGCAGGTCAAGAATGAACAATAAACGTGTTTGATAGCATTAATTGGGATCATCATCTCTATAACACTTGGAACTATTAGACCCGACGTCTGGTATGGGAAAATCTCCAGGTTGTTGGTTAACTACATGGAGCATATTCCAATTGAGGGATGTGATTTGATGATGGAGAATAAACGTCTGTGGTGAACTGTTATGATTGAATAATCATTGGATGGAATAAGTGACTTGAAATGGTGTTGATGATTGATGAGTTGAGTATTGTGGACGGACTTGATAAGGTGATACATATGTGGAGACTGATATGTTAACTTGTGGTTGAATTTGTAGTGTTTTGGTATGAGTTTTGATGAGTTGATAAGGAGTGGGTATCTGATAGGTACAACCAAAGCAAGGAGGATTTGGTTGTGTTCATGATTTTAACAACTTCATTTGCGTGATACTTAGTGTCTGTCCAGAAGAAAGAATGAAGCTGATCACTATTAGTTGTGTGCACAATCCCGCCCCACCAGCTTTGACGTTTGACACAAAATTTGCTCCATCAGGAGGAAAAGAGTATTCAAAAAAACTTGGTGTTTCACTTGAAATTGTTCCAGTTTCAATATTGCTAGATGTTCTTGTCACTCTGAGCTAGTATGTGAAAAATCTCAAGTAAAAATCACGTAGTGTTTCCCCCTTATTTATAAGAAAATTATTGAATTCATCTTTAAAGCTTAACACATATCTTTCTTGTTTCCGTCAATGAATGTTCTTGCATGAGAAGTTGAATCTTTCCCAAAGTAATTTAGCGACTTTTTGCTTTGCTAACGACATGGATAGACATCTTGGTGGTAATCCTCTAGAGAAATGATATTTGTGGACTTGATATCACACAATCAGCATGAATTCGTTCCGTAGCAGATAACTCTGAGAATATTTCTTTGGTCTAGTCACTCACATCTTTCCTCAATCGTTGGATAAATTGAGTAGAACTATTTCCTCAACACAGGATTCTGAATCCATTCTTGCCATGTGTCTATTTCATCATATATTGCATCCATTATAGCTTTTTCCATGATTAGTCTACATTTTTTCTTTTTCCAACATAGGTGGACGTATGTCAGACCACGAAAGAAATCGCTTTGTCAAGCAAGAGTCGTCATTGTGGTAAATTGTTTGTTAAAAGATATTAACTTGTTTTGATCGAACGGTTGGGTAGAAGAAAGAAATTGTGTTTTGATTACAGTTGTCTTTTAGTGTTTAATTTCTTGATAACTATACGGGATTTTACAAATCTTACTTTGATAAATCCGGGAAAGGGAAAAAAACAGTTTATGGTTTCACGGGATTTTACGAGTCAAAGAAATAAACCGTATAATTTGAAAACTTGAGTCGTTCGGTTTGGGTTGTTCGGCACGAGTTATTCGACTCAGTTGTTCGACACGAGTTATTCGACTCAGTTGTTCGACACAAGTTGTTCGACTCAGTTGTTAGACACGAGTTGTTTGACACAGTTGTTCGACTCAGTTGTTCGACACGAGTTGTTCGACACGAGTTGTTCGACACGAGTTGTTCGACTCAGTTGTTCGACACGAGTTGTTCGACTCAGTTGTTCGACACGAGTTGTTCGACTCCAACCGACACGTGACTCAAAAATTTTAAAACATAAAAAGACACATTTTTGATGGTTGCTTTGCAAAAATTCTTGTACAACTAGTGTTACTAAGCCTATAGGAACAAGAAAAATGAAAACTTTAAGGTTTTTAAGCCGAAAATTTTAAAATCAAGATTTTGTTCTTTATAAGGTTGTTTTGAACACAAAAAGTAATAAAAATAATGTTTTTCTTGAATTCTATGCTTGTACACTATATCCACGGGATACTAGATCAAAATTTACCAAGGTTAAATGATCTTTTAGTGTACACAAATAGCTTTGAAAAACAAGAAAAATAAAGAGAAAGGACGATTTTTGCAAGAAACACACGAACCAAAAAAGATAAACACAAAAACTAAACACACCACTCCATGGATCTTGATACCAATTGAAGAATATGAGTAATATTTAACAACAAGAACTAGAGAGAGAAAGTGGGAAGGAAAGATGTATTTTTCATAGTGATAGGAAAGTAAAGACATTAAAATGCATTACAGTGAAAAATAAACCAACAACACTCTCTAAGGGCATGGAGATGTGTATAAATATTTCTACATGCACGTGTGCTTGGCTTGCAGGGATTTATCCATGGGCCTTAGCTAACTAACTATGTAAGTTTCCAAAAATAACTTAACGAGCTAACGACTGTTATCTATGGAAGTGACCGACACTTTCGTGTTCCTAACATATATCATTATTTTTGACCCCTTACCCACTCAAATCAATATCCTATGGTGCATGTCAACCATGAACAACCTCAACTAGACTCGTGCAATTTGGACTTAGGAAAATGTCATGCAAATCCTAAGATTGTTTAGTCTTAGACCTAAGTGTTCTCTCATTCAACTCACTAATTACTTGTTTTATTGGGTGATCTCTAGCTTTTTTCCGGGCTTCTTAGGATAGCCTTCCATCCGAGACGTTAACTTGTAATGACGGCGACACCTTAAAGATCTTGAACTATGGGTTTATTAATCCTATCATCTTTTATCGAAGGAGATGACTTGGGCTCGAGCAAGCTCTCATCAAAGGTAACATTGAGAGATTCCTCAATTCTCATTGTTTCCTTGTTAAGCACTATGTATGCTTTACTAGTTTGAGAGTATCCTAATAACACACCTTCGTACGACTTTGGGTTGAACTTGGTGAGATGTACTTTAGTGTTAAGTATGAATACTTTACAACCAAAGACCTTAAAGTACTCTAATGATGGCTTCCTATTTCTAAGGATTTCGTACGATATTTTATTAACAAATTTTCAAATATAAACCCTACTAAATATGTATGTTGCCGTATCTAATGCATGTCACCAAAACTTTTGTGTATATGGATTGGATTTGCTGTCTAACATAGCACGACTCATCTTTCTTAACTTGCGATGTGTTCTTTCAACAATCTCATTCAATTGAGAAGTGAACGGGCCCGACAAGTTATAAGACATTCCACGTTGTTCATAAAAGCTCCCAGATTGCAATTTATCAAATTCACTACTATGATTTATTACGATTGAAGCAATAGAACAATCATGTAGGTTTTCAAGCCTTTTACACAATATTTTAAACTTTTCTAAGACATCTTCCTTAGACTCTACAAACACAACCCAAGTGTAGTTTAAGTAATCATCAACAATCATTAAAGTGTAGAAGTTTCCTTCGTAACTTTGAATTGGAGATGGACCAAACAAATCTAAGTGTAACAACTCTAAAACCCTAGTAGTTGACACTTCTTTCCTAGTCCTATTGTTTGCATTACCTTGACTCCCTAAACCACATGTATCACAAAAGTGTCTTTCAAAGCTCAACTTTGGTGGGTTCCTTACTAGCTCGTTGGAAGCTGAGTTATGAACTAACCTCATATTGAGCGTTGCACCTAACCTCCTATGCTAAAGCGTTGAGTTATCCACCACGGATGCAAGACAAATTTGTTGTTTGGAGTTATCTCCTAATTTGCACGTATATAAACCATTTCTCCTATGACCTTTAGCTAGCGTTTTACCATTTTTACCAATAGTACAATCTACTTTAGTAAAGCTAACTACGCAATCATCATCACATAATTGACCTACATTAATCAAGTTAAGCTAGACCACTAACATGCTTAACATTGGTAATTGTAATCGAGTCATGGGTAATATTACCTTCACCGACGACCTTGCCCTTTAGGTTGCTCCCAAATACGACATGTCCACCATCATACGCCTTGTATGAAGTAAACCTAATATCTTCTTTTCCCCGGTCAATGTGATTTGTGCAACTACTCCTACTAACAAATCCTATCGTCCTGGTAGTTAGATAGTATTTTAAAGACACACCTACAAGCAAATATGAATTCAAAGTGTTTCTGGGAGGTATTTTCGCCCATGTTTTTATGGGTCTGATATATTTGTGGTTAGAAAATATGGTGCCCAAGTTAACCATTCTTGGGTCTAGTAGAAAAGCACATAGTTTATGTAGGTCGTACCAAGAGAACGCGGACCAAAGATTGTTTTGAAAATCATGGAAGTTTTAAAAGTTTGGTCCAACGCTCAAGATTGATGTTTTTAGCCCCTCCTTCGATTTGGGTAGAGTATTTCCTCTCCTTTGGATGGCCTGCTATGGTGATGATACTCGGGGGCGGGGGGGGGGGGAATATCTTTTTTGTAAAAATTTCTTCTTCTTTGTTAATGGTTATTTTGAAATAGGGTCTTGGTTATGTTGAGTTGAAGGTCTCTTATTTAGTATGGGTATGGAGAGGTATATGGTTACTCGAGGTCGTGTGTATCAGTGTCCATTGTGTGAGCGAGACTGTGTGATGTCTTGTTTCCACTCTTGCAATGGGTGCTTGGGAACTCGAGTGTTTGCAAAGGTGTGTTTGTAGTACTACGGGTTTTAACGAAGCTTTTTGATTAAGTTGCTTTTTGCATACTATTTTCAATACAATTATTTGGGTTTTTTTGGACTTGCAAAGGGTTTTATTATTTTTAGATAATCCAAAACCTTCCTTATCGTTGGGATATGGTTTTTTACGGCCTGAGGCGTATCTACAAAAAACATTGCTACTGTCTTTTAATTGTTGAAAAAGTCAATTGCTTCATTGAAGTTTAGAAAATATTGCATATGTTTTAAAGAGTCTTCATCTTGTTGAGTACTTGACATTCTCTTCTAAGGGATCAATCGGTGCATATTCACTTATGTGCAAGTTTCTTTACTTCAAACTCAAGATCATTGACTTTGCTTAAAAGTATTGAGTTCTCATTTTCAAGAGATCGTTTTTCATTTAAGAGTTTTTTCAATTTTTTAGTAAAATCCTTGTTAAACTCTAGGAGTTTCTCATTCTCCTTTTGCAAGTCAATAATCTTTAGATCATGATTAGAACTAGATGGTTTAGATACTATCTCTTGAGAGTCGATTGCCATGATACATGTTGTGTCGTTTTGATGTTCGTCGTCGTCTTCACTATCACTCCATGCTCCTCTAATAAAAGCCTTGTTCTCCTTCGGCTTTCTACACTCACCAACAAAGTGGCTTTCTATCCCGAAATTGTAGCACGCTTTGTTAGTGCAAATATTATAATATTTAATCTATACGATCTCTTTATGTTTTGGTGATGACAAACATGTGGACTTGTATACATTAAAAGTTTAAAGAGCGGCAAGTTAATCGTAATCATAAATCATCAATGCATACATGCATCTACATCTTGAAGTTCAAGATGTATGCATCATGACGGACATGGCTTTACACACCCGACGTATATCAAATATGGTACATGTACAACAAGCATTAAATTTTAATTGTAGGCATGATTCAAAGAAATAGTTTGTTAGTCTTACAAAAACTTGTTTTATTTTTAAATGTTACATATAATATTTTTCAAAAATTAATTAGACAAATTGTTTTTTTAATTATAAAGAAATGTATTATGTGGTAATTATTTCAAAATTCAAAATCTTGTTCTTTTTCCCCCAAAACATGTTCAACTTTTAGTAGACAAGTTTATCACCACAAAAAGACAAAAACATAAGCGTCTGTCGGGTGCGTGGTACTCATTAAATAGGCCGGCGGCCCCTAATAATATCTTGGACCTTCATTTCTGGATAGGCTATTTTTAGCTCCTTCAAATTGTGGGTCTCCTCCAATTTTTTAAAACCCTTTTGCACGATTTTCTTTCCAGTTCTTTCTTCTTCTATAGATCTACACTAAATCTCTCTAAATCTTTGATCATTCAACTTGGTTAATCTTGTTTAAATGTGGTCAAATCTTCTATCCTTTCCTCTTCTCCCTAAAGAGCAAGAGAAAGAATCTTCGGTCCATTCCTTCAAGATCCGGATTTTTGTAGTTTAGTTAGTCATTTGTAACATTTGTTACTATAGATCGAGTCCATGTCATTCAATCTTTAGTAGTGGTCTAGTTCCAAATGATGCTATATATTTGGTTGGGTTTGATTGTGGTTGGTTAGTATTTTAGGCCTCTTATAAATCACATTCGTTGAAGTGGTGATATGGTTCTAGCTAAGATTTGATTCGTAATCTAGCTTTAGTGCCAGAAAATATGTAGCGACGCGGTTTATGTGTTTAGGCCATAAAACATAAGGTTTGTTATGTTGGGCCATAAAACATAACAGGTTTGGTTGTACGAAAGAAGAAACTCGACATCTAGCTTAGTGTCGGAAAATAATGTAAGCATTGGTATAAGGTTTTCTCCGCCGAAAGGGAGCTTGTTGATTAGTGAAGTAACTCTTGAGTTGGATACTCGGGGAGTGGAGTAGGGCGAAGAGGAGCTTCGTGACCGAACCACTATAAATCACCATGTCAGTTTGCATTTTCTTTTACCTTTCGCTTTACTTATTTCTTTACATTTATACTTACATTGTGCTTATGTTTGTGTGAATGGTTGTGTATATATTGTTAGTTAAGGTTAAGTACTACTTTGTAGTTAATATTGTGGTTGAGTTTGTATTATTAAGATATGTGCTAGTTGTTGTAAAACCTATTATCGACACTTCTCATATTACGTCTAACTTGATTGGCGATTTGATACTAAAGATTTAAAGTTTTTAAATGGAAACGTATTCACCCCCCCTCTACGGTTTCCATACGCTTCTTTTTGCTTTGAACTTTTACCACCTTTGTTACCAAAGCTATTACCACAGTCTTTACCGAATCGATTACGTCTATTGCCAAATCGATTTCTGCGTCCGAACTGATTACTCTTGCAAAAGAACTTGGAAAAGTTACTAGCTATCAAATTGAATGCTTCGGCTTCTTCTTCTTCATCTATGTCTTCACACTTCCCTCTTTGACTTATCCTATCTACACTAGTTTTTCTCCTAGTGTACGTTAGCTTTAAGACCTAGAGATCTTGACTTTTCTTTGGTAGTCTTGGAAGTTACGCCATCATTTTCCAAGATTATTTCATAAACCTTAAGGTTTGCTAAACTAAGCTAATCAAGAGGGAGTGTATCCAACACTCACTTTGGCTTCTTCAATCGCTGTCACATTGGCTCTCCATTTCAATGGAAGAGCACGAAGAAACTTTCTTACGTGATTCTTGCTAGAGTAGTCCGGATCTAAAGATTTGATAGTCTAACAGTCTCGATAGCATTGAATCTGGGTGAAAAGCCGCTATAAAATTGTTTCTCCCTTGGAGATTGATAACTTCTTCGTTTTCTGGTGTGAGAGATGAATCTTGCACATTCATGATTGTAAAATGCTTGGTGAGGGAATGCATTTAGTGCTATGCCCAAAACCTCCTTGGCGGGTTTACATATGAAAACTCTTTCATACTCTTTACGGGGTAAAGCATTGTAAAGAGTCATATTGGCTTCGTTGTTCTTGCCAAGCTTCTTCTTTTAATCATCTTCAGAATTCTACGGAGTTTCCATTCATTAGCTTGGTTTCAGGAGTAACTTCAATTCATAGTAGAAATCGTCCGTTCTAGTCATGTCGAATCTTGCTTAAGTCAATTAATTCTTTGGGCTTAACGTTAAGATTTAAAGCGGGCTTTCCAAGCAAACCCATTGGGTTCTAGCCAAAGTGGTATTTGCTTAGAACACCTAAACGTAGTTCTCTTGGCATCTTTATGGTATTTAAACCCTCAAAAGGTGAAAACCTTTTGAATGATTCAAACCAAAACACGCCTAAAACGAGTAGAAGAAACGCACACAAAACCTACACAAACACCCCATGGCTCTTGATACCATTTATAAAATAATCTTATCACAAGTATGGAATGATTACTTAGAGTTTTAGAGAGAGAAATAGGTGGTTGGATGAACACTTAGAGAGAGAAAGAAAATAGAAATCTTAGCTTAGTGAAAAATGTGAAAAATAAACAACCAACACCCTCTCCAAGCTATGGAGAGGGTTTATATATCCCAACCAAGGCCGACCACGGACCCTTAGTGGGCTTGTCCATGAGCCTTTAGCTCGGTTAGCTTATTATCTTAACTTAACAACTTACTACGAGCTATGACTGACAATATTAGTAGTGACCGACACTTTTTCGTATTTACAAACAAACAACAACGCTTACACAGAAGAGTTACTACCTACGCTATTCCACCCTCGAAATCCACCCCTGATAACCCGTGATTTGAATTAACCTATAACTCTAGAAGCCTTCCCTTTAGAAGCTTATCAAACCCTAATTTGATCCCCAATGATCTAGGATTGATCTCACGGATACAAGACTTCCCTTACAACTTGATTGAATAAAAGATAGATAGATGAATCAAGTCCTAACCTAACCTAGAGACTAGATTATAAAGAAAGGGTTTGAGAAAGAAGACCCTCAACAAAACACACAAGTATGGATTAGGTACTTGTGTAGGTCTCTTACGGAGATGTATGTTCTTTAATAGATGATAGAAGAGAAGATTAAGAACACAAAGGTGTTAGACTTAGAGGATTAGAGAAGAGAAAAGTGAGAAAAAAATATTTGCAAGAGGTGAGGAATACAAAGGCCAAGGGTGGGTATTTATAGGCCAAGAGTCCCAAATTGTTAAAAACAATTCCAGTCTGGCGCGCTTCCCACGCGTCAGCGCACCAGAATCCCGATATTGTTTTCTTCGGGACTTTGGCGTTTTAAATATCTGCACTTGTTAAACCCCTAATTGTACTTCACGCTATGAACTTTTAATTATTCTTATACTCAAGGTCAACCAACTCAAATAGCCATTTGATAAAATGTTTGTGAGGTATTAAAAGCGTTTTGCTTATCCGATATTGTAAAGATAGAAAAGAATTATCAGAAAGGGGTACTTTGGCTATTCCTCAAAGTCTAACTAGCTTAGTTGAGATGCAACTAAAGATTTGAAATAACTAGTTAGGGTACAAGAGAATATTCTTAGAGTGTTCTTTGCTTGGGGAGAAAGGGGGACATATTTGAGATTTGAATTTCAATTTTATTTAGGCACATGTTGGATAAGAAGGTACGAGGTGTGTATGAGTTGTGATGATGTGACATAAGGGAGCCTCTTGATCTTGTTTGACATGGAGGGTGAAGATGTAAAGAAGAAAGGTAAGTAAGATAGGTGATATGGCAAGATCAAGGGTGATAAGAGAGGTGTGTTTGTTGTGTAAGTGAGAAGTGAATGTTTGTAAGAGAAGTTGTGTTTGTTTGACATGAGAAGATCAATCCAATGGTTTAGAAGAGAATGAAGGGGTTTTAATTGATGAGGTGGCTTGATTAAGGGTAGAATTATAAGTGTGTTTGTTGTGTTAGTTTGAGAAACAATCCAAGGGTTAAGAAAACAGTGTGGGAACTTAGATTGATGAAATGGCTTGATTAAAGGTGAGGATGAAGAAGTGTATGTGTGTGTGTGTGTGTGTGTGTGTGTGTGTGTGTGTGTGTGTGTGTGTGTGTGTGTGTGTGTGTGTGTGTGTAT
>BQNB010120799.1:0-20570 GCA_026074375.1 Tanacetum coccineum | reverse complement strand
TACGGTCAAAGTTTATGAAAAAAGAATTCAAAAAGTCAAAAATGGACACTTAATATGGGACGGAGGTAATAATATATAATTATAAAATATATTCTATAAATAATACTGATTTAAAAACTGTATATTTTTTTATTAAAATGTTTTCCGGGCGACATGTCGCCCGGGAAAGTTTTTATTAAAAAAATTGCAGTTTTATATATATTAAAAACTGTGTAATTTATTATTAAAACTATTCCCGGGCGACATGTCGCCCGGGAAAGTTTAAAACACGTTAATTAACACTAATCACAACCCTTAAACATTCACGTGAATTATTTTTTTTAATAAAATCTTTCCCGGGGAAAGATGAGCGGGAAAAATTGCCGCCAATATTTTCGTTGATGTTTTGGTCAAATTTTATACCAACTTTTCCCGGGCGACATGTCGCCCGGGAAAATTTCTTCGAACTTTGACAAAAAAGTCTATCAGAATTTGTGCCACGTCGGACAGACTTTTGTCGTTTAGTGTGTTTTCCCGGGCGACAAATGTCGCCCGGGAAAAGTTCGTCACCTGTTCTACTTTTTCTTGTAGTGACGGAAGTGTTCATACATAAAATTTTGCTGATCGAATAGATATTTTCGGCCGATGAGTTCCCTGATAAACATGTAACATTGACGAGAGAGCTAGCCATTAAAATAATAAATTGATCTCCACAATTTTGTTACAGGTTCATAATATTTTGCATCCTTCTTGACTGCAAGAACACCGTTTTTAATACTGCAAGGGTGAGAAAAAGATAATAAAGTTGCATTATTTTTGTCGCATATTACTGCCTAAAGGTCCAATGTCTTTTATATATTTTGGGACGGATGGAGTATATAAGTATTGATGGTGTGTAACTATGAATGTGTTTAATAGGTCGGTGCAGAAACAACATTGATGCAAATGACTTCAGCAGGGGGAGGATTTGCTTGGCAGTCAAACCGATGGTCAAACAGAATAATATGATGACAATTCATATACAACAGTCGGGTTATTGGAACAACTTAATGTCACTAGAAAAAAGTAAGTGCGACACATTTTTCTCTTCTTAGATACCATTCACTATAACATATATTATAGTCCTAAAGAAAAAAGTAGCGTTTTGACTCAGTTTTCTTTAAAAAGGGTCGATGCAATTGTATGTTTTATCTTTAGTAGGTCAAATGAGTAATAAGAAAGAATACTTCCTATATTATCATTTTTAACTCACTAAACAAAATCACAGTATCATTTTTGTACAAAAGTCATCCAGGCTGACACACTTTTTTTACCCGTTTTGACACATAATTGAACCTATCTATTTGCTATGTGCTAATGGTTTTTGTTCCTCCTCACTCACAGTGTTAGGGTTGGCTCCAACGAGAGGTTCTTGAAAAGTGGGAAATGTCCAACACTTTTAGTCCAATGAGTTGGTCACGCTTTGCATGTTTTCATCCACAGCCAACTATCAGAGCAGTGCTGATTTATAAAACCTTTTAGAAACTGTTCTTTGTTTTAAACAAATCAAGATCCAATCATGTCTGCAACCATACCACCTATCCCACCACCTTTCGGAACAAGTTTTGGTAATCCGGGTAGCCCTAATGTTAATAGGGTTGACACGATGTCTACAAGACTCCATCAACACTACGACTACAACAAATGTGTCTCAAAGTGTTGTTGATGAGAACCTCCCTCAACTTCTTGATTCAAGAGGAGGGTGTCATGTCACAAATGTTCTTACTTTTGACAAAGAGGATTTCATGAGTTGAAAAGTTAGGTTCTTAGTATTCTTTGATGGACTTGAACATTACCTTCTGAAAACTCTAGAAGATGGACCATTTGTACCCATGTCAAGTTTCACTACAACAGTTGCCATTTTCCCCAGCGACAAAACCGGGGTATCCCGGGCGACTTGTCGCTGGGGATGCGTTTCCCGGGCGACATGTCGCCCGGGATAAGTCGAACGGAAAAGCTCGAAGGGGATACGTTCCCGAGCGACTTACCCGGGCGACAACGCCGGGCCCACATGGTTTCAGGCAAACTATTAAGTGCCACCGTGGAGGGTTTTCCCGGGCGACATGTCGCCCGGGATAATTGTTTTATAAAATCACTAATTAAAATTGATGTTAGATTAATTAATTATTAAGCAATAATCCCGGGCGACATGTCGCCCGGGAAAGTGTTTTAAATAATTTTAATTTTCAAATATAAATTTAATTTTGTCGGCTTGTGACATGTTTCCCGGGCGACATGTCGCCTGGGATACCAATACACTATTTTTTAGTATCATTTTCCCGGGCGACATGTCGCTCGGGAAGTGGCAGCTTTTTAGTACCAGTTTCCCGGGGACCATGTAGCCTGGGAAAGTGGGGCCGAGCACATAAAGTTTTTTGTTTTATCACACAACTTCTCCCCAGGCAGACGGAGGAGTCCGCCCGAGATAGTCGATCACTTATATTTTTTGCGGGACGAACAGTGCCTGCACAGCAGCTATTTCAAGATTTTTATCAAAGACAAACAACAATCTACCAATTACTTAAACCTAGGTGTATACCAATATAAATGCTATATCCAAAACATTACAGACGTGTCATCCAAAACCTCAATACTGATCAACGCACTTTTGATATAATAATCTGCTAAAATTACGTCCATAAATCCGAATAAACTATAATATAGCCAACAAACGGGTGACTGAAGTGTCACAAAACCTAACATTTATCCCTGCAAGATACAAATTGCGTTAATATCTCGTCTCAACATAACAATTCCCAATATCGTTACGGAAGGCGACCACAAAATAGTTCACATAAGGTAAGCTTAATAAACACTTAAGACACAAAATAACGGATATGATATAGCTGTACCCAACATTCTCCTAAACTATCGTCCTCATCCTCTCCGTCCAAGCGCGTCGTCGTCCGCATCATCTTCCCTGCTCATCATCCCCGGCTCTACGCAGTCTCCACCTCTCGAGGCTGCCTACCACTTATCTTAGGTCTGATCGACTCAAGTTGGCGGAAGCATCTGGGAAAACTATCGTCGTCACTCTAAATACTCTTCATGAACATGTTCACCGGACGCGTTAGCTCACCTTCTCTCTCTTTTGAGCTATAAGACAATATCCAAAGGAGTGCGTGCAATGGAGGCGGGAGGTGCGCGAATAACCGTGTTCCCTAGCACCTGGCAGACACACCCACCCCATACACCGCGAAGTGCCCGCCCCCACCCCCCCCCCCAACCCTACCAACACCCACCCCCCGCCCCGCTCGCTGCTTGCCCCGACGACACATGACGCCATTAGCTCATCCTTCGGTGTAGGGCCACCCATCCGGTGTTTGGAGCCTTGGCCCTACGTCGCCTCAGCAATCCTGCGGATCCGTATATACACAACTCCACAAAAAACACAAGAGTAGTTAAAAATATTAGTCGGATAATTACATACATTTATTATTTCTGCAAAATCATTAAAGTGTGTTAAACAAAACTTACATATAGAACTTTGTCCTCAGGTGGAATCGAGTTGTGTTATTTTCTTCAAGAATACCGCCGTTATCAGTATGCGACGGGTTATCGCTAGTAAGCAGAAGCTCTCCATCGGCACTATCTCTCTCTCACTCGTCCTTATTAAATTCAGCGCTAACTAAATCTAAAACCGCGAATCTTAACATACCAAAGCAGTTAAGTCACTATATATATGTACATAAAATAATTATAATGTTTTATTAACAGTGCATAAGCTTGGAGGACGGCCATCATACACGAGATCACCTTGCGGCATATATATATAGTCGACCTTACTATTTGCGTTTTGTTATACATTTTGTGGGCAGCCCTGCACATTCTTGGGATCATTCCAAACTGCAATCCTGGCGTCATCCCCCAATTGACCTCGCAAATGTGCGAAAGGAAGTGATAGTCTGAATGCCTTCTCAAAGTCGTACGTCCCGTCCCGAGGCAGAGTAATAACCCACTGCCGTCCTTAACGACGCCTTATTTGCCATTGCTATTTCCTTTGTAGATGTTGTTGCGGGTATGGCCGCAGAGATAAGTGCCAGTGATCGGATCCCTAGGTAGGTGACGCATGTCAAAGTCTGGGTCTGCAATCATATACAACAAAGACAGAGGTTAGAGCTATATAATTTATATATTTATCTAAATTTGTTTATTAATTTATATGATATAAAAATAAATAAATGAATTTAGATAAATATACACAAGTAAATAAATGAACACGATAATGAAATAAACATAAAAGGATAATGAAAGACTTACCCCATTCCGAGCCCAGACCCCCGCCTTCTGCTCCGCCGTACTTGACCCAGGATAGGGTAGTGCACGGGGCCAAAAACTCCCGAACGAGCTCCCTAAGGTAGTTAGCCCAATGAGCCGCATGATCACCGAGAGGCATCAGGGTCTCTCTGTAGCCAAACTCAAACCGGATCGTGACGGGGCCACTTTTATCCGTGATGGCCTTTAACCCGAGGTTCCGTGTCTCCTGGCGGGTATACTGTAATTGCTCGCTCACCTCCACCCCATTGGGTTTTTCGGGTGCCCTTACCTGCAAATTCAAGTGAGTGATAAAGTCATAAAAATTCAAGGCAAGCAAATTCAATGTATTAATTTAGGCTTGTATTACATAATCCAGAAAATTTTACCACGGTTGCTCAAGCAACCCCTAACAATCGGTGGGTAATCTTGGCTGCGTGACACGTGGAGACCGCACATCATCACCACTCAGACGCGTCCCCGCCTGCCACCCGAGCGCAACCTCCGACTGGCGCGCATCTTGTGTCAATGTAGCATCGTGAGGATAACATATAGAAACTTCATTGACCACAAACTAGAAAAAGATATGCTCACTATCCAAAAAAATCTATAAAAATACCACAAAAAACACCATCCCTTAACAGTTTTTGCATTCATTCATTCAAATATATAATGTCTCCGGAAAGGGTCAATGTGTTTTATGCTACGAGGCTTCTCCAGAGACCGACTCCCACCACTACGAAAATGAACCTTCTCAGTTCCCGTGGTACAAGGATATTCCTCCCTCTCTTGTCCTTACTCTGCCACTGCCACACATGTATGAATCTGCTAACACATGTTTTCACTCCGACAACACGCAGAGCTATAGCTACCGATATGTTGAAGCTCATTTTTAGATGTGTGTTGATTATTCCTCGTTCTTTACACAAGCTCTTACATTCATAGCGGCATTCTTTCACACTGATGGATCATCTCTATGGCATGCTCTAAAGAGAAAAACACAGTCTATGTATCAATATACTACTCGCAGTCTTTGGTCGGCTTTGGAGTACCGAAATAGCGTCACGTTTAACTCTCAACCGATCAGGAAAAGTGATCTATTCGATAAATGCATTCACTTATTCTCTTCAACTGATTCGCGTGGCGTTCACAATCGGGACACGAATATGAAGTTATACTTGGAATGCGAGCGACTGGCTTATTAACCCTTGTCTGATCACGGCGTAATGGCGAATCTGGAGTTATTAGAGCACAACCATCTATTGGTTATTTTCACTGAAGCTGTGCTTCAAGTTCGATGTGGTTGGCGTACTTGTACGCCAAGGTTTTTTCGTTTTGGCATCCTTTCAGTCGGTTTTTGAGGTATGGGATCTTCTTATCATCTTCCTCTCGGGACTTGTTTTGGGGTTTCATCAAACAATCCATACCCGAAGTTGACATCACCGCTGGCTCGAACAGGACCCTCCCGGGATGGGCGGGTTTTGTACTAATATCTGCCGAATTAAACACCGTCACTCGGCCTTCGTGTCAACCACGTTATTTCTTCATCCCTTTGACATTCCCTCGCACGTTAAAGTCTCGGGATTTTACCATTTTTTTTGATGTTATGATTCTCTTGTAGTGTTAGACTCTGAGTTGACTTTAAGTTCTTTCGAGCGGTCTTGCTAGTCTCTTTTTATATCAGTTCCCTCTTTGCCGGTAAAAAAACTAGAATAAACAACATTTACGCATCATCAATATTAAGCGTCGAACGAGTCTTCATCATCAGAATCTGCTACGCGGAATGCATGAGGAAATGGGGATCTTCCTCATTAATTAATACCATCATCTATCCATCAACTCAACACCACACTGATAACTCTTGCGTGTACGCGAGTTCAACCATCTACATTGATTGAGCCACCTATATGCACGCTCCAGATTTCCAAGACCTACCAGACCCAATATGTAACACAAAGTGAAAATAGATACTTTGTCCCAATCACGGCACTTTCCTGTCGAACTTAATTCATCTAATACTAATCCCATCTCTCGTACTCGGTTTCCTATAGGTATATTTAATCTCATACTTCGTACGGGGATGAGTTTTCCGAATTTAATCTATCTAAACATCTACAAACCATTCCTTCACAACTGGTTCAATACGAGAACATATACCAAACCATATCCAAACAACGAATATACCACAACTAAATCTGTTTATTAACAATACCACCTATCAACATTAGTTAATGATTCTCACAACACTATCCAAACACTACATTTAACGAATACTTACAAATGGTCACGTGTCTCAGGCTTGTGGTTCGGCGTGTCTCGCGGTGGTCCGGGTGTCTCGGCTGCGGTCCGGGTGTCTTGACTGGCCCAAATTTAAAACATATAAAAGACAAATTAACATAAACTCCTACAAAATAATTAACATAGAAATACCGTTCCCCAACGACATGTCTTGCCTACGGATACCAAAAGGCAAAAAAAATAAAACATATATACCTTTGGTTGTGGGCTGTTCGAAGTCAGCGGGGTCTCGCCTCCACTCGGTCTCAGCTCCGGCTCTGGCACTGTTGACTGTAAAAAAAAAACTTACAATCTCAAACCTTCAGCTTCTATATATCCTCTCTTCATTCTTAATTATAGATACTTTTTAACAGCTTATGTAAACAGGAAATTAAATTTTTTTTTTTACACAGATTACCCGTATTTAGCACCGGTCTCTCGGCGGTATTTTTTAGAGGGTTAGAAAAAGATGTAAATTAATTATCATAGTTAGCAGGGTTTTACGACGGAAACGAAATTATAGTTTAGATGCGTGGAGATGGCGGGGGTGAACGGATGAGTGCTCCGAAGTGGGTAGAGCTCTGTGAGATGTAGAGTATGATGTCGGTGGTGAAGTGACGTGGAGATGGAGGTGGTATAGTCGGGTCGGTAGGACGGTTGTGTTAGTGGATGGTGCGGCGAATGAGGGTGGTAGTCGGCCGGCTAGGTTGAATGGCTGCTTTTATTCAATAAAAATTATATCGTATTTTGTGTTAACGTAAGGCCAAACAGTTACAAACCTCTGTGCGACATGTCGCCCGGGACCGAAAATTAATATCACGTATTTTATCGGTTTAGTACAAAATGGCGCTTCTAGAAACGAAACTTTTTGGAGGGCCTTTGTTTCGCACATTCGAAACACTGTTTCCCCGGGCGACCTGGATCGCCACGGGAAACAGTTTAATAAACTTTCCCGGGCGACATGTCGCCCGAGAAAAGTTTTATTAAAAACATTATACAGTTTTATAAATACTAAAAACTAGTTTATACTTTTTTAAGTAATACCTTTCCCGGGCGACAAGTTTTTTATTAAAAACGTTAGCCATAATTATATAAAGAATTAAAAACTGTAATAATATATAATATAATCAATTCGCATTTTTTATCCTAAAACAGTTTATATAAATAATAAATGAGTTATCTATACTCTCTCTATATATAATTGTTATGCGAAAATATATAATTATTTTTTTATAAAATAAATAATTATTGATTTATAGCGTTTATCTTTTAATCGAAAATATATAATTCTGATAATTTTACACAATTATTTATTATAATTAATTTTTTAAATATGCGCGTATCCCCACGCTGACTCAACAACACTATCGAACACCTAACAATCTCCATCGTACTCCCGATGTACAGTGTTTTTTGGAGACCCCAATAGAAAACATTGAGACCTTGGTCCTCTATTATCGGTAGTCCCATTATATGATTAAACGGAGAGTCGCAAATATAAACGTTGTAACATTAGATGTTCACACAGGATGTAGCCTCGATATAGAGAGTTACGTTGAACATCTAGCGATATTTACACAGGAGAGTCGAATATGTTCTCATTGTACATTAGATGTTTCAACGGATAATCGATATGTTTCGTGGACACGTTAGACTTCCAAGCGATGAGTAGACATATGTATTATCGTTTGCGTACATTAGATTCACCTGGATGAGTGGATATGTCTCATGCACGTTAGATGTCCAACGGATGCGTGTCGATATGTTAATCGTTGCACATTATATTGTTCAACGGATGAGTCGATATTTTACGTTGGACAGAAGCTAGTTCACAAACGGATGAGTACGGATATGGTTATCGTTGTACATATACGATGTAATCAACGTATGGAGTCGATATATTTCGGTGTACGTTAGATGTTCAACGGATGAGTGCGATATTTTATCCGTTGCCAGTTAGATTCCCACGGATAGTCGATAAGTTATCGCTCTGTACTTAATGTTCAACTGATAGTCGATATGTCTTCAGCTCAAGTTGCACGTTAGGACGTCCAACATGGATGAGTAGATTAATGATATCGTTGAATATATCGATGTTTCTCTACGATGGATCGATATTTCTTTATCTTTGTAGCGATGAGCTGATGTTATCTACGATGCGGTCGATAGATGTTATGCGTGTACAATAGATGTTCACCGATGATATCGAGAGAGTCTAATCGCATTGCACCGTTAGATGTAGCTCAAGCGATGAGATCGATGCTGTTGCCTCGAGTGGATCAGGCCACCGTGTTTTAAAAATAAAAATGCAGGGGAAGGTATTTGGGGGGGAAGGGGGGGGGGAAGGGGGTGAAAAATTATTATTAGTATCCCTAAATATAGTAAATCATGGGCACAATCAACAGGCAAGAAATTCCTCCACCAACAACCGCTTAGAACAAGAAAACATTAGTGAGACCCAGTAACCACACACAGACCAACCTAAATGTCCCCTGCCCATCTCACTGGGGCTCCCTCCCACCACCCCCTCGCCCCGACCCCGTTTCCTTACCCCCGCCGTAGCCCCCGCCCTCACCAAGGCCCCCCCCCGTGCCATCCCCCCCCCACACTGCCGCCTCTCCTACGCCCACCATCCACCGAATACCGCTCCCCCCAACACAATGTTACGTACGTAAATAAAAAAAAATCAAAATAATAAGAAAAAATTAAGCTCCCCACCAATAAACCGCACACTCCCACTCAGTGCCGCCCCCCACCATCAACCACAACCTCCCTAGCCCCCGATGCCCAGAGCACAAATATAAACCCCCCAGCCCCGGCCCCCCCGCCATCCCACCCCCCCAACACACTCACAACCATCATTCAACATCAAGACACCCTCTCCGCCTTCTCGAGCAAAAGGATCATAACATGGCGGCAAAAAGCAACGACGCGCTGGCTTAAGAGTAAAATGAGTGATTAGAACGATTGTGACATTATTTACTTTCGTTGAGAGTCATCCATCATCCGACTCCGGGCAAAAAGCAAAATGTGGTGGCAGATGCAATTGAGAGCCGTAAAGATTGGGACCGTAAAAAACGTAAACCGTTGAGGTGGAAGGGATTTGCGCAATAAGATATGCTATTTAAGCGTTGTAAAATCTTTCATAACTACCCCAAACAAACACTACTCTAGCAACAACTAGGCACACAAGCACAGCTTGAAGGCCTTAAAAAAAAAACCGAAAAAAACTAGAAAATCAAAGAAAGAAGATGTAGGGGTGTATGAATTCACACCACTGACCAACCCTCCCAGCAAAAGGTTTGAACCCACCGTCGTGCCGCTGGCACTATTTATATGTCATATGTCTAAAATTGGCACAGGTTAGCAGTTTATAACCCTCTTGGTATACCTTGATTTATATGGTGTGCAAGAGCAACCTTGAGATCCGTGATCATACCCAACATAGAGCACGAGTCTCATAAAGTACGAAATAAACTTACACTATTCATGACCAAGGAGCTCCAGACCGCCGCCAGAGAGAGACGGAGGGGGGTATCGGTTTAGGGGACGGAAGAATTATGACTAGAACATCTGTAAGTTTAAGAAAGGAGTTGCTGTATGGAGGTAGTGGATTGGTCCCCCGCTGTGACAAAGAGAAATATTTTATAAGAGTTGTAAATAGAAGCAAACAACGTAAAACTTAGACCTCCATACCTAACACGGACCTTAAATTTTAGACTTTATAGTATGATTAAATAGGCCATGAGTTATTAGTACCCACCCCTCCCAAGTCCAATCCTCCCCAGTACAATTATTCCCCACCCTATGCCTGCAACCCACCGCCCCAACCACACAGACCCCTACCCCACCGAGTAAATTCGCCCGAGCCTGGGGGCTAACTTTAGATGATACCTTGGACCCATGCCTGATTCCCCCGTTCCAGAGGCATTGGGGGGGGGGGGGGGGGGGGGGGGGGGGGACACCCGCTAGTAAAACTTATTCCCCGTCCCCCGCGCCAACCACCCCCGATAAGTCCCAGTTCACCCCAACCCCCGCATGCATATCTCTCTAACCAACCCACCAAACACTCCCACTCCCCCCCCACCCCTCTGTACACAGACCCCCATCCAAAACACACCCCCCGGTAAATAATCCCCACAGAAAACTGTGTCAAAGAGGGCACGTCCATACACACGAACGCCACCCCCACCCAAACCACACCCAACCCCACCCCCGCCCGAACCCACCTACTGCTCCAGGCCACCATCCAACAATACTAACCTGCCGTCCGAAACAATCACAACACACAGAAAACACCAAAACCGTAACCGCCCCGCACCCACCAGGCGCCCAAGCACCCCAAGGGCCCCGGAGACGCCCGTGAAGCCCAACCCCACTTCCCGAACTCCCACCGCCCCCCCCCACACCGCGCTATCCCTGCCCTCGCCCCCATCGAAATAACACCTGTTAGGGATCCACAGTGATGTAGTGTTACCCATCACAATAACTGGAGGCTTCCTAATTATCCCCCATTCACAACACAAGACCTGGCTTTTGGTACCAGGGATATACTGCCTGATCCCAGCATATCTTCTCAACATACAGTTGGTCCAATCCAGAACACACGACCATCCCACCCAGCCAGGCCGAGGGTGGGAGGTAGTGAGTAGAGTGGGAGAAACCAGACTAATGGCGGGGACGAGAAACACTGACCCCCACATCTACATTAACCGGATTCCCACCGGCCTTCTGGGACTTTACCAATAGGGTGGTGGTAAACCCCCCACAACTTAATCCTACTTATCCGGCCATGCTGTTCTCGTTGCTTGCCTGCTTTTTTGCGTGAATCGAAATTTTTTTGGGGCCAAGGGTTGGGGGTGCAAACAAACCAAATTTTGCCGTCATCATTGTCTAGAGCCCAACAAACAATTGGGCATGACGGAAGATTTTTTTCTTTTTTTCTGAATTATCATCATTAAATAACAGAAAAAAACAATACAATTTAAAAGTTTTTAGAGCCAAACACTTCTACATAAAGGCCGCTCTTATGAGGCACTATAATTGTCGAAAATGTAGAAGCACACGGTGTTCTGGGCCAGAGGTTGGGGAACCCAACTGACTGGCCCGGAGTTAATCCATAGAAACACAGAAAAGGGCGTCCCTGAACAAGCAAAGGATTCAAGCTGCTCAGGATCGAACAAAAGACGCTACGCTGAATCGAAGCGAAAGCCGATGGAATTTCGAAGTTGGTGAATTATTATATTTTAATATTTATAAATAATAATTTTAATAATTTTTTTATTAATTTAATTTTTATTTTTTTTTATTTTATTATTATTTTATAAAATTAATTACATACATTAATAACAACTTGTATAAAAATTGAAAATAATATTATAGGTGAACCGCTCCCTGTCCTCACCTTGGAAAGGGGTTGTACGATTCGGAAAGCGGTGCAAGCTAAATCCGAGATACGTCGGACCTTTTAAGGTGTTAGCCAAAGTTGGGAAAGTTGCCTACAAACTGGAACTTCCTCAGAAGAATTGAGCAGAGTTCACCTACTTATTCCAAAGAATGTAACAAATTGAAGAAATGTTACTCTGACGAACCGTTAGTCATGCCGTTGAAAGGAGTTCACATAGATGACACGCTGCAGTTTGTGGAGGAACCCGTTGAAATCATGGAACGGGAGATCAAACGATTGAAGCGAAGCCGAATACCATTGGTTAAGGTTCGCTGGAACTCTAGGCGGGGCCCTGAGTTCACCTGGGAACGTGAAGATTCGTTCCAATGGAGAATACCCACAACTTTCAAAATCGGACGTCGTCATCTACTACAAGGTCCTTAAGCTTGAGGACAAAGGACGTATAACCACGGGTTGGTGACTGTAACATTTTTGACTTTCCACGTAATGTACGCTCTTTAAAAGGTCAACAATTTATTTCTACGCCCGATACGCGTTTACTTTTCATTTTGACGTTTAAGAGCCAAATCGCGTAGACAAAAGAAATCTTTTTACTTGAATGGTCAACCAAATAAATTAAGGTTTTGTCCTAGTAAGTGTCTAATAATTATTTGAGCATAATTATCCGATTGCTATTTTTTATTTTATGGTCACGTAAATGACTTTATGTATTCCGCAATAAAATTAAACTTAGACGCACCAAACGGAAATACCTAGACTTACCTAGACTTAATCCAGGGGTACATTAAAATATCTAGCACAAATTTAATCAAAAAAAACTATTGTGCTAGTGTCTCAAAACCCACGAATGTGGCCAAAATTCTCAAACAAATCGTCCTAGGTGATTTTCAATGATCACAAAGTCTTTTAAACCTACTAGAAAGTCTTAGGAAAGGCATGTTCATCCCATAACTCATTAAAGCTAGTCACATCTTGTCCTTTTAAGATATTTACAAATATCTAGCCACTTAGTTCTTTTCTAGGTGTTGTGTGTGTCGTGAATTTTGACTAGAGACTCAAAGATTTAAACTAGGGCACGTTCGGTTTGAAATTGTGTGACTAGAAACCCTAACTAGCTTTTTGTCTATAAATACTTGCTTCCTAGTCCACTTCATAAATTTCTAAGACCCTAAAACACTCTCAAGTATAAACATAACCCATTTGGTCTCATATCACTCGTCACTTCCCAAAACCAAACCACACTCGAACCCTTTTTGCATTAGTTAAGTCCAAGTAACCCTAGGAGGCATTTACACGAGCTAAGGAACGGGTTATAAGCTTTGAAGCTTAGTATATTACACGTTTGGGTGTAATACGAGTCGAACCAAACACATAGGACCTATTGTAAGTTCTAGCTAGAACTCACGTTGATTCTTGTTTATTTACGTCATTATAAATACTAGTTGCTTGTAAATCGAGATAAAGAATCATGTGTACATAAAACATGCATGGTTCGACCCATGCATGGTTCAAGCACGCTTATAAGTTATTCACTGTGAATGTGTGTGGTGCTAGAATAAATGAAACACGATTAAGAGAACAAGTAACGAACGAGCAATGACTTAAATGAACCCATGAATGTAAATGAGAGGGTCATGAACCCGTTATAATGAAAACAGTTAGGATATGTCATTTCTGCTGATATAGTCATTTCTGCTGATATAGTTCATTTCTGCTGATAGTATATCAAGTACTTCATTTCTGCTGATAGTTAATCATTTATGCTGAAAGTAATAATAAAAGTCGAGGTTCAAACACGACATTTTAGATGCAAAAATAGACAAAACCACACGTAAACTTTACCATGTAAATAGTTGGCTCGATTAAGGGCACGGTGAAGTATCTAAATATGGTTTTGCATGAAAAAGACGTAGCTTAATCGAGCTTATTCGAGCCACAAAGCTTACTAGCTTAAGAACATTTTTTTTTATTTATAAAACCATAACAGTGGCGTGTGTAGCCACTGTTGACCATTTCCACTTGTTGGAAAGCAACAAATGAAAAGTTTTTCCTAGGCCCATTAAAGAAATAAATAAAGTTACTAGTTTATTTAGTTAGAGCTAAAAATGTAACTTTTGTAATTAGAGGGACTAGAAATGTAACTTCGAAACTTAAAAGTTTAAAATTATTATTTTCGAATATAATAAACTTGGGGGACCATTTGAGTAATTCTAAACAGTAGGGGACTGTTGGAGTAAAATTAAAATGATTATTTACTTTTCACAACTTCAGGGACTAGTTATGATCATTTTGAAACTGAGAAGGTTAGAAATGTAATAATTATAAAGTTATAAACCGAAGGGACAAAAAGTGTAAATATTATATTTATTTTTAAAAACCTAAGTATTAGAATGTAAAATAAAATACTTGAAAGTATTTTATGAACGAGAACGAACGAAATATAATTATTATATATACGTTCGGATATTAATCGGGTTTTAATATCACGAGTTGATAAATAGAATATATTTATTAAACGGAAACAATTTCACGTTTAACGAGACAATCGAATATAATATATTTGGATTATAAACAGGTTTAAAATAATAACAATTTTAATAAATAAAGTATATTTATTAAATAACGATTTCACGTTTACGACATTCATCGAAATAATAAATACATTAATCGTGGGCACCACCACACAAGTGATAACAGTGTATATAAACTTAAAATGAAATTTAGTTTATATATAGAGTTGTTAGTTTAAACAAGTAAACTAAGACGTAACCGTATTTACTTAGGTATTTGACGGTGTGGTTTCGATACCTGCTTGGATATTTATATCAAACAGAGACTACCTGCTAAGGTGAGTTCATGGCCCCACATTTTTACAATTATATAAATGATTTATATCTTTGGGGTGATAACATGCTTGTTTTACAGCAAACTGACCACAAGTTGTACATTTTATACAATGGTTAAGTGTTTGCCTAAGTAGCATAACCCCACTAGCCCATAATCATGAACTGTCAATTGCATAGCCATAGTTGGGAATACATATCGAGCGCGGAATGTTAGAATAGATCTATTGGGATTGACATCCACGTTTGGGTGAGTATAGCGCTCACTGTGCCGTGTAATCGGACACAATCGTATACCATGTCGGGTTGGTGAAGATTCAAGTTAGAACATCATAAAGGGCTATCTGGCAATTAATTGCACACAGAATGATGTCCCAAGCTTCGTAGTCATGAGCTAGCAAAATAATTACTTTTTGATGATGTTTGCATCTGTTGCTTTATCATACACTTGGAAATCTTGCGGTCCTACTTTTGGTTACATTAAACCTATGAATTCACCAACTTTATGTTGACGTTTTAAAGCATGTTTTTCAGGTCAGTAGGGCATGAGATGCCGTGATACATTGGAGGTCTTTTGGGATGTCAAAGCTAGAGATTCAAGTCATAATATTTTGTTTATGTGAACACGAGATACGAAATTTGACGGTTCGGAGTCTTTAAACTTTTATCGTAAGAACGATTTAATAGCCTTGTGCTTATGTAATAAAACGAATAAACTTTTTTATCCAATGTATCTTTTAAACGTCACAAACTTAGTGGTCGTTCTTATATCTTGTGCTATTGACCCATAATGTAACGCTCTTGGATATTCAATATTCCGCTGCATACTCAGATTTGAGGGTGTTACAGTCTTGTAGAGTGCAAGTCGCAAATTTGACTTGACAAGATGTTGTGCAATTGCTAATGCTAAACATAGACTCCATTTTCTCAAACCATCGAGTGAGTTCGACATCTCCTTCAGTGCCTTTAATGTCTAAAGGTTTGCATTTTAGGAATTCTGAGTAAGAGCATTCGCGAACATCACTAAACAACTTCGTTGGCCTGGTCCTGAAAACTATTGCTGTCATATAGCCCATTCCTAACTCCTGCTTAGCTTCGTGCTTCTGCCATTGCAAGCAAGCAACTCCTCGGATCAATTAAGGCTGAAGTTTATGCCGCCTCAGTAACAGTTGTGGTGGTTGCTGTTGGGGCTGGTGTGACTGGTGTTGACCTTGTGGTTCGTTTTGGTGCCATTTTCTTCAATCACAAGAAAATACAATACCCGTTAGATTTTAATACAATCATAACGTGACATAACATATGCATCATAAATAAAATAAGATCACATCACACAGTGAAACATACAACCAACACAAGATCGACATAACATAATACATCCATTCCATATATAATCTGGAAATATACATGATCTGTTTGGTACACAATGATTCCCTATCGCTAGGTTACAAAATGAAAATCAACCTAGAGCCCTACTAGCCGGGAGTTACCCGTAATACTTAGTAGGCTATACAACATAGCTAAACAAAAGACAAAAGATCCATACCGGATAGCTAATCAAAACAAAAGATCTATACCGCCTGCTAGCTGGGAGTAACCCATAAAAACTTAGCAGGCTATATAGTATAGCTACAATATGGTAGAAAAGTAACCCTAGGCACTACTACCAGTATCCTCTAAGGTGTCATCGCGTGCTCCAGCCTCCAAAGCCTGAATACGCATGATATGCCTCGTCGCGCGATCATCCGCGTCCTGACGCTGCCACTCGTGGCGACGCGCCTGAGTCTCTAACACTGTAACCCGTGCCTCTAATGCCCTGCTGTAAGCCTCAGACCTAGCCAAGGCCTGACGGGTCTCCATACTCTCTTGCTCATAAGCAAGTCTCTCTCTCCTCAATACCTCAATCTCAGCTCTCACAGCTGCACGATCCTTCTGGGCATCGTGATGTCGTGAGTAAAACTCCGAACTCTCTCTACTGCGAACATCTACCTGGTAACTGACCCTCAAGTTGACCGCCTCTAAGGCGGCCATCATCCTCCTCTCAGTATCTCGGACCCTAGTCTCCACAGTGTCTACAGAACTACAATCGACCCTATGGGCCATAGTGGGTCATGGCTGTCTTGCAGCAGCAGCAGCAAAACTCTCCCCAACCTCACACCCAGGTTTGGGAGTAGTAAGTAGTAGCCTCTTCCGAGGCGGCATGTCAGCCTCGGGAATATCAGCTCTGCGGCTAGTGGATGGTGCAGGTAGTGGTATAGGTAACAATGGTGGTATCCTTGATGGGAGTAGTGAATGATAGGTGGATGGTGATGCAGCTCTCATCTGAGCCATGGCTGCTCTAGTACGTGGGGGTCAGATAAGTGAGGGTAAAAAGGATGGTGGTGGTGGAGGTGCAGAAGCAACCTCAGTAATGTATGCCTCTATAGGTGCCTCATCCTCAGCTGGCACTAAGTCCTCAGGGTGCTCAGGCTCAGGAATGTACACTGGTACATGATCCTCCAGCTCCATGGGATCAGGTACATACTCTAGAGAACGTGGTGCCTGCTCCAGTAACTGTCTGGCAGCCTTCTCGTAAGGATCCTCAGATGAGATACTCCATGATCGTGCCTCAGAGTAAACAAAAGTATAGGTAACTACGAAATCAGCTGACATGACTGCTGTGACCAGCAGAAATAACTTATATGAGTATATTATATAAGGCTCTTATTGCAATATACGTAATATATTATAAACACGTATATCAATTATGAATGCATTTAGTATAACTAACTAATGCAACAACTAGTGTGTCCCGTAAAAACCCCTTTTTATGAATGCAATGTTTGAAAACGGTTATAGTCCAGCAAAACATTTGACCTGGTTCTCTATAACCTTGGCTCTTGATACCAATCTGTAACACCCCCAAATTGGGTCGCAGCGGAATAAGGATATCCGGGGCGTGTTACTTCTCAGATCAATAGCACAAGATATATAAGAACGACAAAAAGTCGTTTAAAATGATACATTGGATTTGATAAAAGACTTGTTACACAAAGCATGCAGCTTTACTTGTTCAGTGTTTGATATTACAAAGATTGACAATACATTTCCCAAAACATATTACATCCAAATCTTTAGCGTGATAACCAAAAGTGTCACCAATGTATCCCTGGCACCTCGTGCCTATTGACCACCTGAAAACATTGCTTTAAAACGTCAACAAAAATGTTGGTGAATTCATAGGTTAGTAAATTATAATATGTAGGACCGCAAGACTTTCCTCGTGATAATGCAACAGATGCAGACATCACAAAATCTAATTACGTTTTCCTAAGCTCATGACACTGAAGCTCAACAATTATATTCACAATAATAAATATTGCTATTATGTCCGATAAAATATTCAACCCTAAACATCCCAAATCCGACATGCTATAACGTTCGTTCCCGGTGATAGCTAATCACCTGAACGGGGAGGTCAATCCTAAATAGATCTATTCATAACATTCGCGCTCACATAATGTAATTCACAACTACATCTATGCAATTGACAGTTCATGATAATGGGCTCAACTTGGGTTATCGCTACTTAGGCAAACACGTAATCAATATAAAATATACACTTGCGTCTAATTTATAAAACAAAGCATGTTTCCACCCCAAAGTTATAAATCATTGAAATCATAAAAATGTGGGGCTATGAACTCACCTTGAGTTACTGATAATCCAAATATCATATGTCCAAGTTATCAAGTCCACATTAACACTTATAAACCATAAGTTTCTTAAGTAAACCTTAATTACTAGTTTATACATAATCATTTTTATACCTAAACTAAAAGTGTACAACACTTATAATCTCATTTTAACATGATATTACTATTAACATGACATGTGTATAAGAGTACAATTTCATAATCACAAGTAGAAATATATTTTACATGTTAAAAAGGTACAAATGGTGATTTTAGCTATAAAGAACTAACATATGCATGTAATGATAAATGTAATAACATAAAGAGTTCTAGATGACCTTATGATGAATGATGATGATGACCAACAAAATCTAAACCCTTGTTTAGCTTAAAAACCAAAGCTTGCAAGTTTACAACACTAGATTAGTTTGAAAACCCTAATCCTTCCTTTCTTGCTTCAATCCTTTTAGATGCTTAACCAATCCTTGCAAACATCTTAGGTTATCATAGGAATGATGTGTGAATGTGTGTAAGAGTTGTACAAAAAGTTTGTATGGTTTTGGTATTGTTGGTGTTGGAGCCGTGGGTTATCAAGCCAAAAAGGGAGAAAGAAAATGATTTTTGGTAAGTGTTTAGAGATTTTATTTATTGAGATAATACTTGTAATTAAGATGTATAATAATGCAAAGAACTAGTAACTAACCAAGACCAGAGGGTCAAATGGTCCAGGGGGGGGGGGGGCATTATGTGCATGAAATAGGGAAAAAGGTGGTCAACAACACTATGCTTACTAACTCTAAAACTTGTACATTAACAAGCCATTAATACTTATGTCTATATGTCTTCATAAAGTAGGGATTATCCCAGGTTTTAAGGACTTAGTTGCTAATATTTACTTGTAATATCTTGGAAAAATTAACTTGCATTATGGTAATGCAAGTAAAATATTAAGTGATATTCTGAAATGGAAAATTTATACTTGCAACTGATAAGTCTTGGTATTTCTAATGTACCAAAATGTAAAGTAATATTAAATTGGGTAAAATTATAAAAACTTGGGTATTTGTTACAATTGAACGTAGGAATATATATATAAAATATATATAAATATATATATATATATATATATAATATATATATATATAATAATAAATATATATAAATATGTGGTTTCGGGATTCCCAAACTAATCATCGTAAAAGCGTAAACACTTTACTCAACCGATAAAAATAATATGAACAATGACCATAATTATTCTCAAAATAATTATTTAATACTTGATTGATGCAAACGTTTAATTGTTTGATGCCCGTTTACATTGAACGCTAATTTTTAACGTACGCGATTTAACTTGACGATTACGATTAAAAGCAAATGCGTACAATACTAAGATTACATAGCGGATTTATTAACGACGTCAATGACCCTAAAACACGGGGTGTTATAGAGTTAAACTTGTGTTAACTCAAAAGGCCAAAGTTGTCATTTATATGAAAGTATAGGGTCTTATGTGCTATTTGCTATTTGTTTCCTTGACTCATAAAATATAAAGGACCATTTGTGCCACTTATGCATCTCAAATAATCCCTTAGTAATACTTTTATACCTTAAATGAAAAAGAATGTTGATAGCAATTTTATATACCTAAAATATATCACAATATAATATAATCCTAAGAGTAATTAAGAAAATTACCAAGTTATCCTTGATAAAATTCACTCTAAAAAATATATAATATAATATATAATATGTATATTTAACCGGGTAAGTATGATCACCCGGGTCGTTTCCCCAACGACTAGTGAAATTAAAACCTCGTTTAAGCTGGGATTCTGATTTGAATAAAGCAAAGATCTTTTTGATAATCTATATCTACTAAATAAAAGCAATTTAAACAATTAAACAAATACGGTAAAATAATAAAATGCGACTAATAAGTAAGTAAACTAAAATTAAACCCTAAAAATGTAAACTAAATTTCTAAACCTAAGATAGGACAAAAGAAAATTTTAGGAAATAGAAAAACATTTTTTTTGATTATTTTTGAATTTATTATGAATTAAAAACTAATTTAATCTAATTAAATCTTAAAAAATAGCA
>BQNB010120797.1:0-20570 GCA_026074375.1 Tanacetum coccineum | reverse complement strand
GGTTTATCAGACATAAGATCATCGAGAGCCGATGATCACGAGTATCTTGAGCTGCCTGGGATGCTAGAGGACCCATACGTACCTAGCCCTGAGGAGCTAGAGCAGGCACCACCTTCGCTAGATTATGTTCCAGGACAAGAGTATGCTGATGATGAGATTGTTGCTGAGGATCAGCCATATGCTGATGATGCCTCACCCACTACTCAGTCACCTGACTATGTCCCGGAGTCCGATCCTGAGGCGGACCGGGAGGAGGATGACGATGAGGACCCCGAGGAGGATCCTGTCGATTATCTTGCCGATTGAGGAGATGACGGCGATGACGAGGAGGGGTCATCAGAGGATGATGACATGGACATCGAGGCCGATGATGATAAGGAGGAGGAGGAGGAGGAGCACCTAGCTCGTGTCGACTCTATAGTTGTTGCTTTACCATCTACTGATCAGGCCCCATCTGCGGAGGAGACAGAGCCGTTCGAGACTGATGAGTCTGCGGCCACACCACCACCACACCCTGCATATCGTGTGACAGCTAGGATTTCTATTCCAGCTCCAGTACCTACACCAATATGGTCTGATGCAGAGGTTGCCAGACTTCTCGCTATATCTACTCCACCACTCTCCCCATGGTCTTCGCCACTTCCCCAGATACCTTCTCCATCACTACCACTATTACCACACTCACCTGTGTTATCACCAGCACCACCTCCTAGCCCCATTCGTTCATTGGGCTATCGAGCTGCTATGATTCGGATGAGAGTTGAGGCCGCATCTACTTCTCATTCTCTACCATTACCACCACCCTTCATACTCTCCCCCACCAGACCAGATGCACCATCATTAGGGATACTATCACCTTTGCCCATATCAGTTCCTACTTCATCATCACCATTACTATTATCCTCTGCTGGTCGTAGGGAGGACAGACCCGAGGTTACCTTACCACCTCGGAAGAGGTTAGGTATCGCTCTTGGTCCTGGATACGAGGTAGGATAGAGCTTATCTGCTGCTACTGCTAGACCGGTTGGAGGTCTTAGAGCAGACTATGGCTTTGTAGCTACTATGGATAGGGAGATCAGGCGTGATCCGGAGAGAGAGGTTGGATATGGGATCACCGACTCGTGGGATGAGATAGTTGAGATGCTGCAGGGGGCACCAGTTAGTACTGACACAGAGTTGGGTCGACATATGACAGCATTTGAGACTAGGGTTAGGCAGGACACTGATGAGGTTTATACAAGGTTAGACGATGAGCAGAGTCAGAGACAGTTATTGGCTGGTTGGTTCAATATATTGTTTAGAGACAGACGAGCACATGCATATACACGTCATCAGATAGAGACAGAGGCTAGATTGTCCCGAGAGGCTTAGAGGCGATCGATGGATGCGAGTGATCTTGCCCGCGGAGAGGTTATGTCACTGCGCACTACCGTACTGGGTCAGATGTCAGAGATCAGAGAGTTGCATGATGCTGATCGCAGGAGACAATCTGTGACTTCAGAGATGCTGAAGGCAGAACATAGGAGGTCTGTAGAGATGACAAAGTTGAGGACAGCTGATCGTACCAGACAGCAGCAGCTTATACAGACATTGATAGTTATGCAGTCTCTACAGAGACAGGTGACTCCACTACTGGGACAGGTAACCACCTTGCAGGGGCAGGTGACAGCCCTACAGGGACAGGTGGTAGCATTACAGGGATAAGTCACATCACTACAGGGATAGGTTACCGTACTACAGGGACAGCAGGGACCCGCTGGAGGTCCTGCACAGCCAGAGCTGCCAGAGGAGGCTGGCAGCAGTTCATAGATTAGATCATGTTATGGCTAGTCATTTTGTATATAGCCTACTAAGTATTACGGGTTTAATCCAGCTAGTAAGGCTTTAGGTTATTATGTTTATTTTGTAACCTAAACGTTATGATCATTTTGTATCTGGACCATTCATGTATGTTTTCTAATTTATATATGGAATGGTTGTATTATGTCACGTTTGTAATCAAATTTGTTTATGAATGAATGTCGATTTGGTTATATCATTGTTGATTACAATTCAGTTGTATATTTTACGGTGTGATGTGATCTTACTTTATTTATCATGTATATGTCATGTCATGGTTATGATTTTATGAAATCTAACGGGTATTGTATTTTCTTGTGATTGATGAAAATGGCACCAAAACGATACAAGGTCAACCAGCTTTGGTCACAAAACACACCGCCCCAACAGCATCACAGCAACGGCGCCAAAAATTGATCCGCTCAGACTACACCTTAAAATACATATAATATAATAAAATATCAAATATATAGTAAGGATAGTCTAAAAGCAGAGTCAATGATACCGAGAAGTAGTATAGAGTTTTCCCGGGTCGTAAATCCCCAACGAGGCTGGAATGGTAAATCGATACGAATGAATTGATGATTTGAATTGAGAAACAATTGATTTTGATTTTTAACTAGATAAACTAAAATTAATTAAAGAAAACTAAAATTATTCTACGGGAAGCAAGCAATGGAAATTGGGAACCTTAATTAAAACTACGGGGAGCAGAAATAGTTATACGGATAAATCCTAAACTACGGGAGCATAAATAATGGCAATGGGAATCCTAAAAATCTACGGGGAACATAATTAGGCTAAAAATGATTAACTAAATTAATTAAAACTAATTAACTAAATTAAATATGCAATTATAGACTATCGGGAATTAAATAGCAAGCCTAAAACTAAAAATTATAAAAATAAAGTCCTAAAATTAATTTTAAAATTTTAATAAATCAAAAATATTCTAACTTAAAAGAAAATGTAAAAATTTTCAAAAACGGAGTTCGAAAACGAACAAAACGGTAAGAAACGAAAAATCCGGGCTCGTAAACGGGCCCGGAACTGAATTTTTAGCAAAAATTACCCTACATAAGTTTTTATATTTTTAATATAAACTAACTGATTAAATAAAATTTTATTAAAAAGAAAAATATTTTTTTGTTAATTTTTGTATTTTTTATGAATTTTTTAAGATTAAAAACTAATTAAAACTAATTAAATAGAAAAAGACAGAAAATATTATTACAAAAAAATCTAAAAAAATCAAATTAAATAAAGAAAAAGTTGAGGAATCTAAAAATATAAAAAGCCCTAAAAGTTACTGTAGCATTTTATATTAATTAAACTAATTAAAATTAAACCTAAAACTAAATTAAATTAAATTAAATAACTAACGGGCCTAACTGGCAAGGACTAACAGTGAAGGGCAATTAGGACTAACGAGTTAAACTAAACTTAACCCCAAGTACTAACAGTGTCAAACTTAAAAGGGGTAATTTACACAAATAGTCCCTGAATTTGGACCCCGATTACAAAGTGGGTCCAAAAAGCTTTTTAGCCAACACTCAAAACAGGAAAGTTGTAGAGGACCTCTAGCTTATCATTTTTCATAAAAAGAGTATAGGCTGAAAGAGTCTAAATAAGCCAGAAAATAGTCTTATTGGCCTGACAGAATGCTTAATAAGCTTAACAGCTTATTTAGCTTATTCTTTGAGCTAATAAGCTCCAAATAAGCTGAAAGTGACTTGACTACTTATACTAAGCTATGTCAACTTGTTTCAACCTAAACTAACAAGAATAAGCCCTAAAATAAGCCTGAACAAGAATAAGCCTTTTTGGCAGTTTTGAGAAAAGGGCAGAAAAAGTGACTTTTTAAGCTTAAATTAAACTAAGCTAAACATGGAATTAAGCTAAACTATTTTGGGGAATTAAAAAAAACTAAGTGCTTAATTAATCTACAAAAATCCATAGTGCTTATTAAGCTAAATTAAAAGAAAAAGAGTGCTGAATTTTTGGTTTTGCACCAGGGGAGCAACAGTAGGCTTGAAAGGCTTATTTTGGGCTTATGAAAATAAGCCCAAAAGGGAGTTTTACCCCAAACAAATCCTAAACAGATGTAGAGAAGTGGGTTTTTGGCTTATTTCCAAAAATTGAGAAAATAAAAGTCAAATTACCCTGCTGATATTACAGCTTAAAAATGAGATTTTTTTGAAAAATTGCAAGACCAAGCTTTGACTTTTATTGTCAAATGAAAAAGAACAGCAACTAGTGGCTTTCAAATTGGTGTTTTGTGACTTATAAGAGCTCAAAAAACAGTGTGCTTAAGCTGTCTAGCAGCTTAAGCTTTTAAGGCTATTTTTTTCTTTGCAAAGTTGACAGAAAGAGTAATGCTCACAAAAATTCGAATTTTAACTAAAATTTGTAAATTTTCTTGTCCTAATTAGACACACACACTCAGCCAAAGGTGGCTGAGTGTTTGTGACCCATGAAACTTCCAAAATAACCCATTTTAGCTTTTTACCAAACACCCCTTTAATAAGTCGAATTCCCTTTTTCTTTGGTTTAACTCAAAATTAATTTAAAACAAGCTGATATTAGGACTAGTGAAATTGTTTAGCAACAAGAAAAACACAAGTTTCTTCACAATTTACACACGAATTCAAGAGTGACAATTGGGAAATTTAAAAACTTCAAAATAAACTTTAAACTTGCATTAAATTGCTTAAAAACAGTAACCATACATTAAAAACAAGAACTGATACTTTCAATTACAATTTAATTAAGATTTAAATAAAAATAAAGCTAAGTAAAACTAGTGTATCTTCGGCTTGTCTTTTTCTTGCTTTTATAGAAGTCCAAAGCTTCTATACTTGTGCTTCTTGTGTGTGTGGAGTCTCAGCATCAATCCTAGCCCTAGGATTGCAAGTGTGCTTCTTTTAAGCTCAATCCCGCCATTGATATTTCTTGGGGAGAGGAGGATTGCCAACATGGCATGTTTAAAGGTTAGTGGGTTGTGGGTTTAGGTTGGGACTGGGTAAACGAGTGTGTGGGTAAAGGAATGGAGTGTTAACTCGTGATGGTGAAGGTTTTGAGGTGGTGGCGGGAATAAGGTAGAAGAGAAGCCCGGGTAGGTTTGTTTATATTTGAATGTTTAGCAAGCCCAAGAAGAAACCCCCAACTTTCTTTCACTTGCCACTTTGTTTTGCCCCTTTTCTTTTAGTTATAAACAAGTTCCAAAGTTGGCAATCTGGGCCCTTGTGTTTTATATCAAAAGGGTTAAAGAAAGAAAGAAACAATGGCAGAATTGGTCCCTGCCTTTTATAAAGAGAAAACATTTTGTAAATTTGCAAATTCAGTCCTTCTCTTTTTTAAAACACTTTTCCTTTATAAAACATTTTCAAAATTGACAATTTCAGTCCCTGAGGTTTTATAAAAAATTGTTTTGGGCCAGGGTCTGGGCTTGGGTTATGTATTGGGCCCAACTGGGTGTGCTTGGGCCCAATAAGGGTTTGTGGGCTTGTATTGGGCCCAATTAAGTGTGTCTGGGCCCAATAAGGTTTAGGCTTATGTTATTGGGCTTTTTAAGGCCCAATAAGGTTTGGGTGGGTTTTGTGTGTACAATGGCTGAGATTGGCTTGTTCAAGGGCTAGGATCGGGCCTTCAAAGTCTTCATAGTCTCTGTCAATTGCACACAAATGGGCTGTTGTCATTGATTGAGGGCCCATTTGGTCTTCACAGTCTTCATTAATATACTATTGGGCTTTCCCGGCCCATCAGATGGGTTGAGATGGCATTCATTCAGTATTCTTCAATTATAGGCTCAGGTTTTGTACTGTTTGATCTGTTGAGTTGACTTGACTTTGCTTTTCTGGTCTTTTGGCTTTGTCCTTCACAGCTTTTCCATTCCGTGCCTGGTTTTGTCGTTTTGGCTTTGTTTTTCGTCCTTTTCTTGGTTATCCGTTCCCTGCACTATTATTATACGCAAAAACAAGAGTATCTTTGGCATTTTTAAGTCCGTTTTTGGTTATTTCAGCTCGTTTTTAAAGGTAAAAGGTATGTGTATTTAAGCACATACCAAAATCCCCCATACTAAGGTATTGCCGTGTCCTCACGCAATGCTATGAAGTAAGCATTTACGAAAACTAAGACTCTTGACCCCCTCCGACTAATAACTTTGAAAATAAGGTGGCAAAGTGGTTTGTCAAACGGACAGAATCAATAGCTTCGACAAATTTTTTTTTCACGATTAACCACCATTATTTTGTATGTACATTGACTACTCTAATTTTTTTTGGATTTTTGAATGGTTTGTCTTTCTTATTTAACTCACAATGGGATCATAGAGTGAGAAACGTCCATAGAATGATCTACGGATGTCCTGACGGAAAATTTCATCGTCCCCGATTTTTCACTAGTCTTAAGCCAAGCAATTAAACGAGATCATTGTCGATATAAGTTTAGGTGTAAAGCCCTCATACTTATGACTTGTGAACTTTTGAACTCCCGACATGGATAAATGATTACGTGTGTGTGCTCGATTTAACTCAACCATAGATCAACTTATTCTCATAGTCACAAAATGAATCGTGACTCAAAGCAACCATTTATTAAGACTTTGCAACTTGATTTTATAGAACTTCAAAATTATTATTATTATTATTAATATTTTTATTTTATTTTTATTTATTTTTTTATTTTTTTTTTATTTTTTTTTTTTTTATTTTTTTTTAGAGCTAGGAATGCGTTGCTTAGTTTGAACACCTACCCAGGCCTCGCTCCCTAGTAGGATATCACAACCAACGTCCGGTGTTCTTAGTTCATGGATCGAGAAGTCAAACAATTGAGACATAGTCGTGTTCCGATTGTCAAGGTAAAATGGAACTCCAAGAGAGGTCTTGAGTTTATGTGGGAACGTGAAGACCAATTCAAGATGCTCTTAATGGCTGAGAAAAATAAGCCTAAAGTCTCCCCTTTGCACCAGGGGAGCTTTAAGGCAAATCTCAAGGGCTTATTTGACAGCTTATTTTAAGCTGTCAAATAAGCTCTAAACACACAAATAAGCACAAACAGATTGAGTGCCCTATGAAAGGGGCTTGTGCACCAATTTTCAACTTTTAAAAATCATTTTTACTTACTTATTTTTGATTGTGAAAAAGCTCTTTTGGTTTTTAGAAACTGTGACAAAAGAGACTTGGTGATTTTTGACTTATAAAGTCAAAGGAACAAAGGGCTTTTGACAGCCTTTTTTAGACACACAAAACACACTCTTTTTGTGCTTAAACTCAAACCTACAAGTGCTTAACCAAATAAGCACTTGTGGTATCTTAAAAATCTCACAGTTATGAAAATGGATTTAAAAACTTTGGAAAACACTTTTAAAACCTTGGAAACTTTTGAAAAAGCTTTAAATAAGCTTAAAACTTAAGCTCAAATTCACTAAATGACCTTAACCCAAAGTCAAAACCATTTTGACCCGTTTTTAAGCTTATATCCAAACTCCCCTTTATAGTGGGCGGTCAAACTAAGTGACTTTAAAATCTAATTTGTAGCTAAAACTTTTTTGAAAACCTTGTAATTCCACTTCTACTAAAATGACCCAATTAAACTAATTAAGATATAAATTTGCCTAGCTTAATTGGAAACATAAGCTAGATCTCCAACAGCTAAATACACAAATATGACAGTTTTTAAAGAGAAACAAAATTACACACATTATATCTAAGAAACTTACAACAATATAAATAACAAGTCTAAACAAATGTTTTGGTCAAAAAATTAAAAGCAAATAAGCTAATATCTTAAGCTAAAAATTAAGCTAAGTTAAAATTGGGAAATGAAACCTTAGATTTTTTGTTGTCTCAGAACCAAGCCACTCTTGTTGAGTGAGTGGCTTAAAACCCTGACCTAATGGCCCTTAGACTCTAAACCTGAGCATAAAAAAAGCCTCAATAAGCTCTTTGGAGCTTATTACCTTCTTGTTGCTTCCACAATGAATCTCATGAGCTCAAATGTCATTATTTTGATATAAATGGACTTAAATGAGTAAATAAGTGACTTTTGACAAGTCTTCAACTGAATTTGAGCTTTTTTTGACAAGAATAAGCTCAAATGAGCTTATTGGAGCTTATTGAAGTAAAAATGGCTTATTGTTGGAAATAAAAGAACAAGTAACTTTGAAACTGAATATATTTCTCGAATGAAAAGTCAAGCTGAAAGAAAAGGAGTACAAGTGCTTAAAGCTAATTGCTAAAAAAAACTTGAGAAAAATGCTTAAAATTACGAAAAAAAACTACAAACTGAAATTAAAACTTGCTCTTTTGTTCTTCTGTCTTCTACAACTTTTATAGCCGAGTTCTTGTGTTAGTTGTGTGAGAGGGGGAGAAGCAAACGAATCCTAGCCCTCCAATTTCATCAAAGATCAATCTTGGTGGTCGAAACAAGCTTTGGGGGATGTGGGATTGCCAACATGGCAATCTCACAGCTGGAAAATTTATGGAGGAGGGGAAGTTGAGTATCCAAGGTTGTGGGATAAGAAACATAGGGTAAAAACAGGTATACACACCCGTGAGTGTGTTGGGAGGGAAAAAACGAGCGGGAATTTTAGTTTGAGGTTATAACAGAGTGTGGGTTTGGGAAATTTACATGTTTGGCCCCTCATGGTGTTTTGTTGGATTGCACCCGTCGTCCTTATGGTTATATAACTTTGGGGACTTGGCAAAACAAGTCCCCAAGAGTTATAACTCTCTTGGCAAGATTCGTCCTTGTGTATATACAATTTATGGGGTTGGCATTTTTGCCCCTTGTACTACACTTTGGACATTATCATTTTGCAACCTTTGCTTCATTTTCTCTTTATCTTCTGTAAGTATAAGTTTAGGGATTTACAATTTCAGTCCCTAAACTTATATTTCTTTGGCTTTGGCCTCGGGGTTGACTTGGGTTGACTTTGACTTTGACCAGTTGACTTTTCTGTTGACTTTTTGACTTGATTGACTTTTCGGCTTCGATTTGGCTTTGTCTTTCACAGTCTTTTCCATTCTGAGTCCGGTTTTGTCGTTTTGGCTTTGTTTTTCGTCCTTTTCTTAGTTATCCGTTCCTGCACAATACGATTAGCAAAACAAGCATATATTTGGCATTTTAAGTCCGTTTTTGGTTATTTCAGCTTGTTTTTAAAGGTAAAAGGTATGTGTATTTAAGCACATACCAAAATCCCCCATACTAAGGTATTGCCGTGTCCTCACGCAATGCTATGAAGTAAACATTTACGAAAACTAAGAATCTCAATCTCCCTCGCTAATAACTTTGAAAAGTAGCAAAGTGTTCGTCAAGGAAATTAAAAGAATCAAAAGCTTCGACAATCCCGTTTTCACCACTTATTATTTGTACACAACCTATCCCTAATATTTTTGGATTTTTCTTTTTTCTTCTCGACTACCTGTTTGTACTTCCTTTTATTATATCAACATTGGGATCATAGAATAGAACTCGTCCATAGAATAATCTACGGTTGTTCCTGAGGATTCATTCATCGGTCCCCGAATTTTTCACTAGATCCAAATCACGCAATTAAACAAGAACATGTTGTCAATAATAAGTCTAAATGCTTAGCACTCATACTTATGAACTTGTGAACTTTTAACCTCCCAAGCGTGAATAAATGATTTAAATGTTGTACTCATTTCAACTCAACCATAGATCAACTTATTTCCATATCGTGAGTTCAAGATGATTCATTGACTCAAATCAACAACTTAATAGGTACCTTTGTAACTTGATTTTAAAGAAACGAGATTTTAACTGAGAACTTTTTGCAACATCTTCATCAGTATAAATCATAAGTTCTTAAGGCAAGGAATGCGTGTTTTATTTTGAAACACCTACCTAGGCCCTCAGCTTCCCTATAAGGAATCACAACCAACGCCATGTTCTTAGTTTGAAAACCCACCCCGTTCTAGCGTATAGGAAAATCATAAAACAACACCTTCTCCTAATATGCTACGGATAAGTGTCCTTATTTGAACCCACACCTAGACCTCGCTTCCTGGTGAGATATCACAACACACACATCCTTAGAAGTAAAATGTCTTAGTTGAACCCGCACCTAGTGGTTACGAGTGGGATATCACGACACATCTTTTACTTGCTCCATATAATCAAATGTATGCTTCATTGGCATAATTTCAATATTCATGCATTTGTGCATTCATACTTCATTCATGCTCCTTTGGCATTTTAACTTTCAAAAAATCTCGCTTTAAAGAATCAAGTTACAAATTTGAAGCTTTTTCTAAAAACATTGATTGACTTAGTTAAACTGAATTGAGTACGTATGATTAGGTGGATTAGAAGCTAATGGGATAAAAACCCACCACTACTCCATATAAAGTTTTTGTTCAACACATAACTTAATTTAACTTTATCACTCTGTTCTCTCCTTATTAAAATTTCGAAGCAATCGAATTCGTGAAAAACTTAGCTACAAACGTAAGTTGAGGAACTAGCTAGGCTCAACACGCCCCGATCGATCAAAAATTATTCTCATTCAACCCATTAGGAAAATCAAAATACTTTGACAAAACAACTTATTTTATTTTAGAAAATTTTTAAATTTTTTAGTTTTTTTTTTTTTTGGTATTTTTGGCAAAAAATTGTGGTAAAACGGGATTACGTGATCACAACGACTGCAGGCCAAAATCAATCGAAGATCCCCCCCATACTATAGAAACTACACAAATCGTCTCGATGTTTCAAAGGGGTTCCTACGTAAATCTAAGGCCGTTTAATGAAGTGTGCCAAAAGATAAATCGTTAGTTCGATTAGAATTTTGGATACTGGATTTCCCCAAACTGAAGCTGAGGATGAGAAACTCATGTGGATACTGACGAGAAGCGAAGAGGTCTTCACATCCGGGAAATCCTGGACATACAAATACAAAGCACACAAAACAAGGACAAAAACACGGTAATGGAAAATGCAAGCGCTTCTCACACAAAACACTTATTTAATACATACTACTGATAAGCATAGGGTCCTCCCACGAAGTCGCTTGTTTAGGGTCCCGACGCTGACCGTTCCCCGAAATTATTGGACCATGGGGAACGTTTGGAAGATCCCCGGACAACCTCGTTGGTATGTCCCCTCCAAAGTAAAGTGTTATTGATACGATGACCATTCAACTTTAAAAGTTGGACTCGGAGTTTTTGAGATAAGCTCGACGAGCGCCATAAGAAATCCTAGGGACAATGGTGAATTGCCCATACCAACGGGATTTCAATTTCCAAAGAAAATCTTCAGGCTAGAGTTAAAAAGGAGGACAAACGATCAACCAGCGTTGAAACGCGGTTTTTGGATCTTAGCATCGTGTATCCTTTTGGTATTTTCACTTTATAGATCAAAGAGTTTTGTAGGCTTGAATCACGAATCATTTAGTTCATTATCCAGTTGAACGTTCCTGTATCACCGCCTCCGTTTGGAACAATCAAAATTTGTATGCTTGAGGGCCAGTAGGCTTTGAGCTCAAACTCGATCGTAGATGGACATGCTTCCCGTACACTAGCTATATGGAAATACACCAGATAGGTTTTTGTAAGCTGTGCGGAAGGCCCATAAAGCATCATCTAGTTTGTCCGACCAGGAGGCACGATTTTCTCCCACGGTTCTCTCTCAAAAGAACGCTTAAACACCACGATTTGACTCCTCAACAATTTGCCCGACATTGCTTGTGGGTGATAACGCGGTGGAAGGACGATGATGACTCCGTACTTAAGCATGACCTTTGTAAACTGGTCATTGCAAAAGTGAGTTCCGCGATCACTTATGATAGCTCGGGGTGCACCAAATCGAGAAAATAGAGTTTTCAAAAATTTGCAAACAACTCGGGCATCATTGGTGGGGAGCGCTTTTGCTTCAACCCATTTTGGACAAGTAGTCAACAGCCAACGCGTATTACTTGTTCCCTCTTGAAGACGGAACTGCCCATAAAAATCAATGCCCAGAATGTCAAAGATTTCGCAAACTTGGATTGAGTTTTGTGGCATCTTCATCACGTTGGCGTAATTTCTCCTTGACGTAAAACAAAAGTCACAACGTGTGACAAAGTCATGGGCATCCTTGTAGATGGTGGGCCAATAGAATCCTGAATCGAAGACCTTTCTTGCTGTGTAATTGGCACCATAGTGTCCACCCACCAGTGGGTCCCATGTGCAGCTTTAAGAATGACTAAAGCTTCCTTGCCCAGAAACACCACGATTAATCACCAGATCAACACAGATCTTAAACATGAGGGATCATCCCAGAAATAATGCTTGACATCCTTGAAGAATTTATTTTTTTGTTGGGATGTCATTCCCTTGATAACGAATTTCCCCGCATGGTAGTTTGCAAAATCTGCAAACCATGGGGTACTTTGATCTTGAAGAGCAATAGAACCAAGAGTTTCGAGAGGAAATGCTTCATTGATTTCTTTGTTCTCGAGTTTGTCTTGATGCGGATTTTCAAGTCTGGACAGATGACGGGGCGGCGAGATTCTCATCTCCTTTTTTGTCTCGAATTTCAAATCAAATTCTTGGATTAATAGGATCCACCGCATGAGTCTTGCCTTAGCATCCTTCTTGGCAAAGAGATACTTGATGGCAGAATGGTCAGTATACACTATGCTTTTGGACATGACAAGATATGAACGGAATTTCTCAAAGGCATACACTACAGCAAGTAATTCCTTTTCAGTAGTAGTGTAATGAGTTTGAGCCTCGTTCATAGTCTTGCTAGCATAGTGTATAGGTTGGAAATGCTTGTTTTTTCTTTGCCCGAGGACTGCCCCAATTGCGAAGTCGCTAGCATCGCACATTAGTTCAAAGGGCAAGTCCCAGTCGGGAGAGCAAAAGAATCGGAAGCCTCAGTCAATTTTCTTTTGATGTATTAAAAGGAATCGATACACTCTTCAGAAAAGACAAATTGGAGGTCTCTTTTTCAAGCAAATAGTCCATAGACGCGCGCAATTTTCGAGAAGTCCTGAATGAATCGTCGGTAAAAACCGGCGTGCCCAAGGAAACTACGGACACCTTTGACAGAAGTCGGATGAGGAGTTTTAGCTATTACCTTCGAACCTACTCATCAACCTCAAGTCCAGACTTAGAAATTTTTGTGTCCGAGAACAATGCCATTCTTCCACCATAAATGGCTCTTTTCCCAGTTTAAAGATATATTGGTGTCCACACACCGCTTCAATACTCTTTTCCAAATGGGTTAAGGACGACGAAAACAAGTCCCAAAGACCGAAAAGTTCATCCATAAAATAACTTCCATCGTTTTTTCAATCATATCGTGGAAAGATTGCCATCATACATCTTTGAACGTGCCAGTAATGGTAGCATTGCATAACCCAAAAGGCTGCGACGATAGGCCAAACGTTCCGTATGGGCATGTGAATGTTGTCCTTTCTTGATCTTTTGGGTCCAATTGGTGATCTGAAAGGTAACACCGAGATGCCATCGAGAAAAACATAGTAATTCGTTCCTCTGCTAGTCTTTCGAGCATATGGTCCCTGAAAGGCAATGGGAAGTGGTCTTTTTCGGTGGCTTTCATTAAGTTTCTGTAATCAATACATACTCGCCATCCCGAGACCATCGTAGTAGGAATCATTCTTCTCTCATTGTGATGACGATCATACGCCTTCTTAGGTACACAGGTTCCGGGCTCACCCAAGGCAGTCAGAGATTGGGTAAATCCAATCCTCAGCGTCAAGGAGTTTTTTCACCTCCCTTCTTGATAACATCGTGGATTTTTGGGTTTACGAACCCTTCTCTGACTTTGCACAGATGGTTCATAGTCCTCTTCCATTAGAATTTTGTGAGTACAAAATTCCGGGCTAACACCCTTTATATCGGAGAGTTTCCAAGCGATGGCTCGCTTGTGGGACTTAAGAACCTTCAGAAGAGCTGCCTTTTCCTCATCTTTTAAGTCTTTACAATTAATGCCAGCAACTTGTCATCACCATTCTAAAAATGCCTATTTCAAGATGGGTGGCCAGTGCCTATGAGTTCAACAAAACCTCGGAGTTCATCAACGGAAGTTTTTTAAAAACAGAACTGTTTAGCTTTAACAGAGTTTGAGCTTCTTCTAGCTCCAGGCATATATTGTTCATGATTTGGGAGGGGGGGTGGTGGTTCACTGTTCAAAATTGCTTCTAGAATCAGGATGTCCCCCTCAGGATCCTGGTAAGTAGGATCAACTTCAGATGAAGTTGGATCATCTTCTAGAGCAAGAAACGAATCTGCTTCTTCCATTAAAGAAAATCCCTAGTCCCGCCCGAAAGGAGTGAGAGTTAGGAGAAGCAGTAGAAACAATAAGGCCTCAAATAGGACGGGGATTGCCACTGCGCTATCACGTTTTGAAAATCCTAGGACCCTCTTGGAATACTCATCAACAAGCCATATCAATGACGCGATTGTTGTTTACCCGCATATGGTTGTAATCAGTCTGTGTATTTTGAAGTTTGTCCAGATTGACTGTGGATGGCTCAGCTGCAACACGAAGGGTAATCTCGCCTTCATAAACATCTATCAGGCATGACTGGTTTTTTAAGAAACATCGCCCGAGAATTAAAGGAACTCGGGTCTGTTTCAAAATCAACAACTACGAAGTCGCTGGAAATTTGGAATTTTTTCCCACATTTACAAAGACATCTTCAGCGATACCGATTCCGGGTTCAGTAGATTGAACGATCTGTCATAGCCTCTATCATCATGCAAGTTCGGGGGTCAATTCAGGAAGAGATATATTTTTTCCATACAAATTAAGGCATGAGATTAATGCCGCTACCAATGATCGGCCAATGCGTTGCATGTAGTACTCCCCGTACAATTCACATGAATCAGAAATTCGGGCCAGGTCTCCAAGTTTCTTTGGTAACTTGTTTGAGGATGAACCCGCTGAACACTTCTCATTCCAAAAAGGAGTACTTGAGCCAACGCCTCAATTTTTCTTTGTTTCCAATCAAAGTTTTTTAAAGTTAAGCAAATTTAGGCATGAGCATCAAGCTTCGGTAAAGCTAATCTCGAAACTAAATTCTCTAAAGATTTCATTGAATTTCTCGATTTGGTCGTTAGATTTTCCTGCGCCTTTCATCATTTCTTCTTGATGGAAATGGAATTGATGCTTTAGGAACTGGAGGAACAACAGGAGCAATATTGGGCTCAGGATTTTGATTGCGAGACTGAATTTGAACAACAGGAGGTTGGACGTCTTCGGTACTTCCGTTATTATCATGGAGGCAGTCGTGTCCTTTGTCACCTCGGTGACATGATTGACTGCTACAGGTCCTTGAATGGAAAACCACCAGTTCAGGTAGTGATACCCATTAAGATCTTTCATGGGTTGTAACAGTGTTACCAAGAAAGCGTACCAGAACCGGAAGTAGAAGCTGTATTAGCATTAACAAATTTTGAAAGCAATCAGTCAAATTGCCATTTGGGAATTGCAGTTTTTGGACCTAGTTTTTGCATGTTATCACAACACTGTCATCATTGGCTGTGACATACTTTCAAAATATGTTTTTGACACACCGTTTGTCTGAGGAGCAGGTCCTTGATGAGCTACTAGGTTGATTATCTAACTTGGTGATGAAACCCGAAGGTGCGATAAATCTGACCATTGGATGAAATTTGATTCCATCTGTTTTTGATTGAAGTTTATTTCCTCGATTGAAAATTGTTTTGATTATTTGCATGAGGATTTTGAACTGGATGAAAAAACCAGGAGGTATAATTTGATTTGGAGACCATCCGAAGGCTCATAACCAGAATTAGCTTGGTTGAAATTGGCTGTCAAGGCTTGGGACATCATACTCTTTGATATTGTCATGGTACCTGTGGCTATTAGTGGCTGGACAGTTTTGATACGAATGACCTCCCCCACAAGTCACACAACTTTGTTCAACTGCTTTTACGGGGGCGGAAACTGGGGTTTGGTTCTTTCTATTGAGAATTAATGCCCGAACGATGTCCTTAGTAGTTCAGCAACATCAATAGACTGCTGGGGTGGAAGAGCTTGTACTCATTTTAGCTACAACAGCTCTTTGTATTCTTGACTAGACTTACCTTAGACTTTTCTCCTCTATTGTATTTTTAAACAATCTCGAGGCATTTTGCTAAGAAAGTTACCACCAGCAGCAGAGTTCAATGAATCTTGATCAATTGAGTTTAGGGCATTATAGAATGTATCGAGTTGATGCAATTCTGAAAACCCATGATGAGGGCATCCCCTTAAAAGATCATTGAAACGATCCCAAGCCTCATAAAACTCTCATCAAATTTTGCTGAAATCTCGTGATTTCCATTTCTGAATTTGTCGTTTTTAAGAGGGAGGGAGAATTTGTTAATAAAATTTCGAAACAAGACCTCCCAAGTTTCAATCGACCGAGGGGGTTCTTTTTCTATCTATGCATAATCCGGCTGGCCCCTGTCGAGAGAAAACCGGGAAAACGCATAAGTTTTAACCGACGTATTTGGTACGTTCGGAATCTTCATCGTAGAAGTGATCTTGTTGAAATAACGGATGTGAGCATGTGGGTCTTCTTTATCATTTCCAAAAAATTGCTTGTTTTGGACAAGATTAAGAAGACCATGCTTGATCTCAAAGTTATTCGCGGTGATTTCCCGGAATAACTATCGAGCTCCCACGACAACCCTCGGTGGGTGCATCGAGCAGTAACGCCATAGTAATGGATTATCATCCATCTAACTAAGGGAGGATTATCGGGTTTCTCAAGATTAGATGATTCAACAGAAGTTTGTCGAACTTGTGGTTGTCGACGTCTACGGGCTTGAGAACGAGTGCGCATGCACAAAATAGAAATTTAAAAAGAAAATTTACACTAATTTTTTTTTGTGTTTTCCCAAGAATTTATTCACAAATGTTTTAACGGACAATGGAGATAAGACAACTTAAACCAACTAATCTACTTACTTCACGGTAGCTCACAAAAAGATAAACGCACAGGTGAGCGGAGGAGTAGGAAAGCGCGAAGCTTATTTCTCCCTTTCGGGTCGATTCCTAGGAACAACCCTCCTTATACCCAGTTTATAGTTTGTTTAACTTTCAATGGTGACCGTTCGTCGTAAGAGACACAAAAAGGAAGTTTTTAAATCTTTTGTTCGATGTTTGGGAACCACATAAGTTCACCGGAAAGTTATATGATAATACCTCATTGAGAATAATTATATTTTGGTATTTTAACTAATTTATGAATTTTAATTTTCCTTTTTTTTTATGGACAATGTTTTTTTTTTTTTTTTTTTTTTTTTTTTTTTTTTTTTTTTTTATCTGATAATTATACTAAATGACATGAAAAATATTTTTGTATACATTTTTTTATTTTTATAATAAAGAAAATATTCACAGTTTCAAACACAATTGATCAAACGTAACGATAGTCTGCTTCACAGCCTCCCCGGCAGCGGCGCCAAAAATTGATTGGTTGTTTTCACACTGTAAATATATATAATATATAATAAAATATAAAATATATATAAATGAAGTATAAAAATCAACAAAGCAATGATACCGAGAAGTAGTATAGAGTGTTCCCGGGTACGATTATCCCCCCAACGAGGCTGGAATGGAAAATCGATACAATCGAAGATTTGAGTTTGAAGGAAGGAATTGGATTTTGGGAAGATTGAAAAGTTAAATTAGATGATCAATGAACAAAATCGTTATAAGAAAAACCTAAAAATTACGAAATTAAACTAGAGAAACGAGGGCCACCCCGAATCCCGAAAAAAGGGGGAAAACCGACAAAAAAAAATTTCCCATCTTTAAAAATAACCCTACGAAGAAATTTTTGCTTCTAAACTACTCTAGGGATCAAATAACGAAGAATGAAAAAGACTAGACCGAAAACGGAGTTCGTTTGACCCAAAAACGAGTCAAAACAAAATCCCGTACCCGGACCCGTTCTTTAAAAGATGACAAATTGTAAAAATGACCCTACGAAAATTTTTATATTTTTCCTAGAAACTAGATGACAAAAGAAAATTTTCTAAAAAAGCAAAATATTTTTTTGATAATTTTTGTATTTTTTATGAATTAAATAAACTTTTAACGAAATTAAATTATAAAAAATATTAAACGATTACTAAAAATTCTGAAAAATTTACAAAAAATACTAGACTTTATAAAGCTCCTACGAAAAATAAGAAACACAACACAGCTTAAGGAATAAGCCCCGAAATAAGCTTGAACAGCTTATAAGCTTATTTGGTCAAAATGACCTTATATATTAATGCCCTTGAGTCTTTAACGAAAAAGACCCAAGGGCGCAGTGGTAGAGTGTGTGTGTAAAAGGGGATGTATCGCTTGGTCCCGGGTTCGAGTCTTGCTCACCCGGGCCAAGTGTCTTCCCCTTTTTTTTTCGAAAACTCAAAGAAGCAAAGTTGTTAAGCTCGTGGGGTACAACATTGGTCACTAGAAGGCCTTTTTATGAAAAGCAGTGAATAAGCTTAAAAATAAGCTCAAACTTGACAGTTTGGCTTATTTGGGCTTAAAGGCTAAAAAAAAGCTAAGTCCTTTTGGACTTAGGGACAAATAAGCTAGACTAAGGACTAGATAAGCTAAAAGGGTAAACCTAACCTAAATAAGCTATAAAAAGTGAAAAGCTTAAAAAGGCTAAATAAGCTGGGACAAAGGCTTAATGACAGAGAGCTTAATGCTTAAGACTTGGGCTTTTTACACAAATTAAGCCAAGGAAAAAGAAACTTTAGCAAACACAGCTTATTGCTCAAACCAAATAAGCTGTAAGGACCACAAATGAGCTTATGAAATAAGCTCAATAAGCCAGAAGAGAAAAATAAGCAATCCTACACCTAGGGCATTCACAAACAGTCAAAAGCCAAGTTTGGGCTTAAAAATAAGCCCACAAATAAGCTTTTCAAAAGCTGAAAATCAACAAACTTATAAAAGGGCTTATAAGCTCTTGAAATAAGCCAAGAGATTGGGCTTAAGCCCTCTTAAAGGCTAAGAAAATTAAGCCTAAAGTCTCCCCTTTGCACCAGGGGAGCTTTAAGGCTAATTCTCAAGGGCTTATTTGACAGCTTGTTAAAAGCTGTCAAATAAGCTCTAAACCAACAAATAAGCTCAAACAGATTGAGTGTAGTGTACAAGGGGCTTATGCACCAATTTTTAGCTTTTACAAACCCTAAACACTTGCTGAATTTGTGTGGTGAAAAAGGCTTATGGCTCTTTTTAAAACTGTTATAAACAAACACTTGGTGCTATTTGACTTACAAAGTCAAAACACCATGGGTGTTTGCAGCTTGTTTAACACACACAACAATACACTCTTTTTGAACCTCAAACTAAAAACTCAAGTGCTTATGGATATAAGCACTTGTGACCTTTTTAAAAGTCACAGATTAACAAGAATGGTTTATAAAAACCTTGAAAAACATTTTTGAAACTCAAAGACTTTTGAAAATAGCTTAAATGAGCTTAACAACCTATGCTAAAACTAACTAAATGAACCCAACCCATGTCAAAACCATTTTGACCCGTTTTTGAGGTTGACCCAAACACCCCTTTATATTCTTAAAATAGATTTTAACACTTCTAAAAAGCTGTTTTAGCTCACAATTCTTAGAGGGAATGGACAATTAAGCATTAAACACCTCAAATGAACAATAATAAGCAGGAAATAAGCATTCTAAAAAGCTAAAACAGAATAAGCTAAGAAAATCTAAGAATTGTGACTTTAAAAGAGAGAAATGTGATTACCTTTGTCCAAACTTTTACTAGGACCTTTTAACCCCTCAAGGGCTTTCAGCTACAAGCTCTGGCTTATAAATAAGCCAGTGAATAAGCCAATAAGCTCTTCCAGGTTTAGCTTATCTTCCAAATGGCTTGTTCTTGATTTTTCTAAACAAAAACTTATAAAACTATAAACTATGAAGAGTTTAAGTCTTATAAGTTTAATAAGCTGCTATAAGAGCTTATAGGAGCTTATTTATCATATATAAAGATAATTTAAAGTTGCTTGGCAATAAATTCTTAAAACGGGTATAAAGGTTAAAAACTTCAACTCTTCATTAATGATTAAAAGGAGTACAAGAGACTTCAAATAAGCTGTAAATAAGCATAAACAAACATAAACTTGACTGAATTAAAAAGTAATTAACTAAAAAAACAAGTTATATTTTTTCAACTAACATTAAGACCCTATTTATACTAATATCTATGTCTTCAGCTTCTTCTTCTTGTGTTTCTTTTGTGAGAGACTTCAATGAGCAAATCCCAGCCCTTAATAAGCTTTGTGCTTCTTCAAATCAATCTAAGCCATTGATTCGGCCAACGGCTTTTCTTTATGGGAAAATGGGGGATTGCCAGCTTGGAAAGGTGTGGTTTTTGGTGGGAAAGTTAGTGGAGGAGGGGGGAGGTGATTGTCCATGGAGGTGGGGAAGAAACGCAGGGTAAAAACGGGTATACACACCCGTGAGTTGTGTTGGGGGGAAAACAAGGCGGGAAAAACTGTTTGAGGTTATAACAGAGTGAAGGTTTGGGCAAATGGCAAGTTTGGCCCTCCATGGTGATGTGTCTTGTTGCATCCATCGTCCTTGTTGTTTAAAACTTTTGGGGATTTTGGCAAAAACACCCCCTGAGGGTTATATAAAGATTTGCACCACCAGTCCTTGTGTGATACAACTCTTTGGACTTGGCAGTTTAAGTCCTTGGAGTGTATCTTTGCCATATTG